>VXBA01004775.1:3240249-3410563 GCA_013399895.1 Serilophus lunatus | reverse complement strand
CCACCTCCATCGGCATTGGAGCTGCACAAACCCAACTACAGGTTGAAAGCTTCCCCAAAATAACATCCCGGGTTGGGGGGAGAACCTTTCACTGCGTTGTGTTTTTTGCAGAAATTCCAAGGGCTGGGAGTTGGCTACCACCAGAGAGGGAAAAGAGGAGGGAAGTGGCTCTCCCTTTCCACTGCTTCTTTGTGGCCAGCTTGGCTGGCCTTTGAAAGCAGTTCCCTTATTCCTTTTTCTCTGTTTTCCCTTTTTTTTGTGGTTTTTGTTGGGTGCTTATTTTTTTTGTGTCGAGTCTGGGGTTCCCTTAAACTGTGTTTCCTTTGAGCTCCAGACAAATGAAGTGTTTTTGCTGTTGTCACATTCTGTCATTCTTCTCGTCATTATTAAGAGTGCCCCCTAGTTAATATTGTGGTGCTTAAAACCACCACACTGGTAGATAGGACAACTTACCTTTCTATCTATTTTGATGGATTTGGTTATTCAAATATATTCTCTTTCGTGCTTTAGAATTTCCCTCTCTCCTTGAAACAAATTTCTTCCCCTCACTGTTGCTAGACATCATGAGGATTTGCAGTCTAGAATTCATTGATACTGCTGTATAGCTGCTCTCAGTGTTAGTAAGCCAAACTCAAGAAATCATGAGTTCTTCCTTTTATCCTCAAAGTATTTCTTTTGTTTTCAGCTAAGTGTTTCTTTGATGCTGCTCAAAGGCATATGGAAACCATTTTTTTTCTACTTTCTACCTCCTTGTAATTTATGCTTTAGCAGCATTGTTCCTACCAATCGTTTTTATAAAGATCTCTTTTTGTTAACTATTATCTTTTTTTTTTTTTTTTTTTTGAGAAGAAAACTCATTGCGAGATTTCCCAGGCCCCATTTATTTGAATCACAGATCTTGGTCACTACAGGAGCTGCATCTGTTTCTTTGATGAAATGGTAAACTAGGATTGTGGCCAACACCTATAAAAGTGGCATTAGTAGAGTTGTAAGAGTCTAATGGCTGTGAGTTTAAACTCCATGTATGATGTAGTAAATTTTACAATCCACATTTTCAATGTAAAACTGGAAATGAGATACAATAAGCAGCTCCCCTGAGGCAGCAGTATAAAATCTACAGTAAATTCTTACAGCACTACAGAAGAAAAATCACTGCTAGTTGCTAGCTACTGTACCAGGAGGAGTTTCCTGCTCATCTTACTTGGGGTTATCTCTCTACGTTTCTGGCTATTCTCGTTTGTAGGTAGTTGTCAAACACAGCTTTCCCAGTTTTGCACAAAAATGCACAGAGATGGAGTCAAATCTTCTTGCCAGAAAGCGGAGGGATGCTGTGCAAAAGAGCAGAGTAGGAAATCGCCTCTCATCTTAGGCATTAGCAGAGTCTGTGATCTCAGTGATAACCTGTGGTGATAATTTTGGGAAGCAGTGGTACCCAGGGGAAGACAAGATTATGCTTCGCTAAATGCTGTAAAAACAGTACTGGGAGATCCTGTTCTAGATTTGCCTTCATATGACTCCCCTTGCACAGGGGCAATTTCTCTTTTATTGAATTCGTGAGTAAAACAGGATAATGTGGGTTGTTTTTTTCTATGTAAAACTGAAAATTATTTTTTTTTCCTTAGAGATGTGCTTGTTTTACTGGCTATAAAATAGATAGTACTGTACTGATTGTCAGTTCAGAGAAACCTTGTCTGGTAATGACAACCTAACTGGATTTGCAAAATAGCGTGTTAAAATATTCTGCAGGAAAATTAGTATGCTGTTTTGGCAGCTATAAAGAAAAGTTACTTCTGTTTGTTTTTTCCTCTGGAAAAGATGTCATTCTGTGTGGGATGCTTTTACTTTTTATCTGCTCTGCCACCCTTCAGGACTTCTGGGGAATTGCTTATAGGTGCATAGGTTTCAGAAGACATGTGTGAGTTGGTTCCCCACCTGCCAAGAAGTGGGGAACTGGAGGCTGCAGGTGCCCACTCTGCAGCCACAATAGCCATTGGTAACCTTGCATTGCCCTTTCTGCCATGTGCCCTCAGTCAGCTTTTCCCACCTGCTGCCCTGTCCTGCTCAGGATGTGATAGCACAAGGTGCCTGCTCAGGCTGTCAGCAGAGATGCTCATGCTTTCCATGTCCCAGTCTTGCATGGGCATGACAGACAGTGCAACATCTACTCC
Organism: Serilophus lunatus; assembly: GCA_013399895.1. Classification (NCBI taxonomy): domain Eukaryota; kingdom Metazoa; phylum Chordata; class Aves; order Passeriformes; family Eurylaimidae; genus Serilophus; species Serilophus lunatus. Next base: position 3,408,395 of record VXBA01004775.1, on the reverse strand, counting down.
CAAATATCTAGATGAATGATTACAAAAAGTGCTATTTTTGAAGACATAGCAGTCGATTATGCATTTGACAGAAGGTTTTAGGAAATAGGCAATGTGGGATGTACTGGGAGGAAAAAAAAATCAATCTGTGTATTTGTCTTTTAACTAGTTGGAGACACATTGGCACATATTTTTGGCACATTAATGAATTCTGCCTTATTTAATCTCTGCTACTCTTATAATATGAATTTGTGTTCCATTTGGGTGTTAAAAATCAGAAAGTCAGAGAGTTAAGTTTCTGGAGGAAGTTATAATCACTTCAAGCTCCTGAGCCGGAACGAGGAGGCAGCCGCAGTTGCTCTGAAGGAGAGCAACCAGACAAAAAGCTTCGTAGTGCAGTTTGTAGCACGTCCCCATAGCTGTATCTCGGTGAGAAGGAAGCCTACATGAAGCTATGTAGTTCCCTGAAACTCCCTGGCAAACACCGTGGCTCAGCCACGCACTCCAGCCCAAGCTGCCGGCTGTGCCGGAGTGCACAGGCCAGGGAGCGCTGACAGCCTCAGCAAGCATGCTGGGGGTTGCCCTTTTTCAGAATACACTTTGCCAGTTGATTTGCATCTGACTCTATCCTGCTTTAAAAATTGCAAGTGCTCTGTAATTCTTATCGATGAGTTATTTTCAGCAAACCTAGTTCTTTTTCCTTCTTTCCTCGTTGTATGTCCGCGTTAACTTTTTTCTTTATTTGAATGCGTACAGAACTGCCATGTACAACACGTCTTGCAGGTTGCAAAAAAAGGGGCTTAAATAAGAAATCATTGTCTCTCCCGTGGAATAAGAATTGGTTAGATTTCTTTTTACCCCAACAATGGATATTTAAGAAGACAAAAGGGGAAGACTTTAGAGAAAACAGCACTGTTTTGAACACGAGTAACAGCAGCCCCAGAGAAGCTGGGTGACTAGCTCAGTTGTGCGGTGTTACATTTGCTTCCACAGTGTTTTAGGGAGGATGGATGGGGTGGAACCAGGCTAGCTGAGTAACATGGGCTAGCTGGGTAGGATAGGCTAGCAGCACATTTTAGAGTATCAAATAAATGAGGCCTACATTTGTTCCATAGTACAGTTTCATTGAAATCAAAACATTTCATGAAAGCAGGTAAATTGTTGGTATTTGTGAGGTGAAAAAATGTTGACTTCTTTTCTTCCATGCTTGAGAAAACAATTTTGTTTTGACAATGTCAAAATAACAGGCTTTCAGAGAATTGTTTAGAAGACTCAAAAAAGTGATTTTGACAGAGATTTTTTTTTTCAGTGTGAAATTTTCACTTGATTACATGTTTGATCTAAACTTTCTGGAAAAAGTAGAATTAAATGGGGGGTTTTAATCCTGAGTAATTTTTTCTCATTTCCAATATTTTTCCTTATACTGTTTTTCACCTCACAACTCCCTTCCTCTACCTGTTCATCCTCTATAAGGTTGACTCACAAAAGCACATAGAGTTTAAATTTATTTTACAGGAAATTCTGAAAATTTTATATTCATTTTGCCATTTTTGAGACAAAATATTTTGAAAACATCATCAACAGCAATGTTAGACATAGAAATTGGTTTTATTTTTATATTTTATTTTCTGACTGACAACGAAACCAAATTCCAAAATCAGATTGGAATTTTTTATGAAATGTAAACATTGAGGTCTGGTCTGCCTTAGGGTTTTTGGGTTTTTTTCCCCCCTATATTTCTGAAAGAAAAGGATTTAGAAATATAGTTATGAATGATTTCATTAGAGCTAAGCTGAAGTGAAAATAGTTTTTAATCTATAAAATAATCCAGATTTTTTTTTTTTGGAAGCTTGGAAGGGCATAGAGGAAGGTGTAAATTTCAGTTTCCAGGTACATGTAGTGTCAAATGCAGAAATACTCCTGATCCTCACGCTGAACAAATTTTCATGAATGGGGAAGAAGGAGGAGAGGACACTGAGTTTAAAGCACAGGAAATTTAAATGCCATCCATGTGGACACTGATGCCCCAGGGAGCACTCTGTTGAGTAGAGCAGAACAGCTGGGGGTTTGCAGGACTGATGTGAGAAGGGCTTGTGCAACTCTCCCTGTGGAGTCACCTTGTCCATGGCAGGGTAGAGCCATTTCTGGTCCAGCTATTGGGAGACTGTGTTCCCCACTTGCAGCCTTATGCATAAGCACTTAGTGATTTCATTTTATGTGAAGTCCAGCTGTCCTCAGACTTTGAAGTACCATCTCTAGCATTAACAGATGTTCAGTATCACTTTGCTGTTGTAATCAGGGTGTCCTTGATCTTCATTACAATGCACAGAACCTCTGTGAGAAACTCAGTGTGTGTATTTTCTACCTGGTCCCCTGGAAGATCACAGGCATGGAGGCAGATCACTGTAGTCCCTGGGCAGATTTGGCTGAACATTGCAGTCAGATGAGGCAAAACAACAAGTGGCTGCTCAAGTTCGTTGCAAATATAGTCTAGATAAAAATTAGTTTCTTTGCAGAGCTATTTGGGAAAGCCTGAGAGTCTGTATCAGCTTGTTCCATCTGATGTCTGAATTGCTCTGCTTTCCATTTCTTACTGTTATGCCATTTAAATTTCTCATTATTTTGTGATTTCTTTTTAAGGAATGATTTATATTTCTGGAGGCTGGGGAAGTGGCACAGATCAATTTGTTTACAAGACACTGGTTTCAGTCTGGTCTAGGTTACCAGAAACAATTGTGCCTTCTAATGACTCCTCAGTGTATTTAAAATGAGTAAATACTCTCATTCCATTTTCCATTGGAAAACCATTTTATTAGAACTCCCTTAGTAGAGACTCCACTCTGTAAACAGCATTCATTGACAATGGGAGCAGTGCCTGCCTACCAGTGCTGTTATCATCCCTACTGGTACCTTAGTGACAGTCTAATCACTTCGGCACTTCAAGTGCCCTACTCCTCCCACAGCAGTAAGTCTTCCCATTAAATGAGAAATGGACCTTTTGGCTTTTGTTTGCCTTTTCACGGAGGTAGGTTGTGCTACTACTAAATAATGATAGATGTCCTGCTACTGGTAGTGATGAGGAGGGTAATTCTTTAGTGCAAACCTGGTTAATAAGAGAACTATATATTTAATTTACTGTAGTTTATTACCTATTAAATTAATGTCCCATGCATGTGGAACATAGTGAATTTATCCAAGTTGCTTGGTAGGCAGGTTTTCCTGAGTTCACCTCCTATGTCTCTTAGAATAATACGGATAATGGACATGCACTTTCTAAAAACAGTGGAAGCCGTCCTTGTCTTCCTTCATTATTTCAGTTTTCTGCACTCTTTTTTTATGGGGTACCTGCTGCAACGAATGCTGGAGGGTCTGTGGTGGCTGCAGGCCTAACTCCTGGTACAGCCTCAACCCTTTTCTGCATTAATTTGTTTTTTTCTATGAAAATAGAGCCTTCTAAATGTGCTGTTTTTCTTAGGATATAGGATGAATTTTGTAAGTTGTACAAGTGAATCTATTAGCTTGATAAAAACCAATCAAAACCGACTTCCTTTCTAGATCACAGTTCATTATTCTGTTCTGAATGGCACTAGTGGACATGAGCATATACTTCAACTGTCTGTATTGTCAGATTGTTGGTGTTGGCTGTATTGAAGAAACTCCCATGACTGTGGTATATTGATAACTGTTATCTGATTCCTGCTATGAAACTGTTGAGGACAACAGTATCTTCCAAAGTGTTTAGTGTTGCAAAAAGGAGCTGTGTACTGGGACTGGAGGAGCCATTGCTCCGTCCTAGTGTAGGACTGACTGAGACAGAGGTACCGAGGGATATTGTACCTCTATGAAGGACTCCTACTGGGAGATTTTTATGCTTTTGTTCTTGAAATGCTTTATTAACCTGCAGATGCTAGTACCTGGAAGGTTTGCAGGGATGCCACTTGATTCCTGGATGTAGGGTAGGGCAAAGTGCAGTAAGAAGTGGGATATAGGTAGGAAGTGGGTCAGCCTTAAAGCTAATGGATGTAGAGGTTTTGGCTGATGTTCTCAACTCAGGCAACACCAGCCTTGCTAATGCAGCTTGTCAGTGACAGGAAAAGAAAAGGAAAAACTGCTCTAGAGAAGCCACAACTTTTCAAATGTGTCCTTGGGCTTTTGCTAACAAGGTAAACCCACCCTGGCAAAAGAGTATTTAGATACACAGTGTGCTGGGCACTAGGGGTGACCAAGCTTCTGAGCTAAGGCACACTGGTAAAATGAGGCATCACTCACAGCAATGGACTGGGGATGACTGCCCTGTCTGGCAGCCTGGCTAGGCTGATGTTACTTTTTTTGGCTCATTTGGGTCTGAAATGAAGCTCTTGGTTCTAAGACAGTTATTAAGGGAAGCCTGTCCAGTTGCTAAGGTTTTCAGAAAATTTATTTGGAGACTAGTTATACATAGAAGGTGTCATGTGAGGTGAGAGTCCTACAGCTGTGAGGTTACACTTAGATTTGTGATCTGAGCAGGTATGGTTGTTGTCTTCTTTTGAGGGGTTTTCCTACCCCTACTTAAAATCTTTGCCATCTTTTCTGTGTAGAATTCAGAAACGTTTTCCGAGACACAAGAACATGCAGATGAAACAAATCTGGTTGCTTCAGGGCAAAAAAATGAAGGGGAGGATGAGATCAAGCAATAAAACTCCCACGAACACTAAGCTAATAATCTTTAAAATCAATATTCATCAACAGAGAGATCGCAATTACTAATCATACAGTTATTGCCTGGCACGAGGACTGTACAGCTTTACAGTTCTGGGTGGGAGCAGGATATGCCCAGAGCTTTTGGAGACTTGGTTTATATTCATTTGCCATTTTAACTCTGTGGTTGCTGTTTCTATGTACTTCTGAAAGCAGTACTGTGTGTTCAGTTAACGTTCACATGCTCAGAGTACTAAAATAATTGCTAGTTTAGGACCAGGACAGGTTTTTCACAGGAGTCAGATTTTAATTTTTTTGTACTCTCATGGGATTTGTTATAGATAGGAGGTTTAGTCCTTTTGCTCTGTGATTTTAAGTTTGTTGCAGGGTGGTTTGTGGTCAACAGCAAGTGGAGATGTCGGAGAGCCCCTTGCAAAAGCCATATAGAGAACAGTAAAGTTTTTATCTGTGAAGTACTGACATGTACTTTCATTATTCATTTTCAATTTCTTTATCATGTATATGTCTTGAAGCATTTAAGGCACTTGTTGGTCAAGCATGAGTGACTTTCTTATGCCAAAGCATTGCCTCCTATATGACATGTAGCTTTTAAAATAGGGATTAATTCTACTATCTTCATGTGTGATTTGCACTGAAGTCAGTGGGAATTGCTATCATAGAAAAATGAAAACCAAAACCATGGACTCTGAAACAATAAAATGGTTTGTCCTGTGCAAGATGTCAGTCTGAAGGGCTGTTCTTGCCTTATTTCATGATGGTCAAAGTAAAAATGCTAGTCAGATTTGATGTGGGACACAAAATTATTTGGTCAAATGCAATCCAAGCTTCTCCTGATACCTGAGTCAGAGACTCAGCTTCTAAAACTCTGGAACACTGATCTCTTTGATGTACAAGGTTTGTCCTGTGAAATGTAGTAGTATAACCCCAACTGGTGATTTACAGATTTGTAGGTGTGTGTTCGTGGGGTGAATTTCTAAATGTAGAGCTTGGCCTGGTGAAGGTAACGAGCAGCCTCTGGTAGGCAGAAGCCTGCCCTGGTAGTATATCTTGTGCCAGGAATGGAGTTATTAATTCTTTAAATAAAAATTTAAATAAGACTGTGCCTTGTGAAGTCAGATCTGTAATAGTGACAAGGAGCCATGGGGTGTGCTCACACAGTGGTAAGAAGCCAATGTTTAGGACTGGAAATGTATTTAGGCTCATCTTAAGTAGACCATTGTGTCAGTTCGTGCTACATCAGTCTTTTACACAGTTGTTACTTATTATTATTTTTCCAGAATGAATTAGATGCTGTACAAGTACAGAGCATAAAGACGGGCCCAGCCCAGAAAAACTTAATATGGATGTGACTGCTCAAGCTGTATATTTTTATTATTTGAAAATAAATACATAACAGCTGCTGCCATTCCAGAAGAAGGAATGAGCCTATGAAATATCTGGCTTATATAAAAGTTAACAGTTCTTTTAAGTTAGAGTCAAGTGATGGAGTGGGTGTGAAGGGGTGGGAAAGTACTCAAATTGCCCACAGCTCTGGACTAGCTGGGTTTTCCTGCTAATCAGATCAGCAGTGAAACTGTTAACAATGTTGACATTCACGTTGTCACCATTAAGCTGCAGCCTAAACACTCTCTTTTGATTAAAGACAACATCTTAAATCTCTCCTCACTATTGTTGGAGCATTCCAGCGGCTTGAGCCAGCAGTCTGTCCTTACATCCCTTCTTGGAAGGTTTCCCTCCTAACAAGAGAACTAAGAAACTTCACTGTCACTGAAAATAGCTGAGAACTTGCTTTCCTTTGTATGGAGCAGGGCACATCTTGCCAGCAATAACTGCAATATTTTTTTCCCTCTGTTGAGAGGATGTGGCTGCCTATTCTGTGACTTGGCTGCACACAAAGGCAATGACAGACAGAGGTTACTTGACTTTTGCCCACAGTTCAAGCGTGGGTTTAAAATTACAGGTGCAAGTTTTGTGGTTATAAATTACAGTTGCAAAAATGGAAGCTGGCCCTGGCATAAACTGTGCCATCCGCTTTACCAGTGGGAAACTGAACATCTATGAGGGATGTTGCTGGAGAAAAGTTAGCATCTTGTAACCACCTGTCCCACGGCAGTGGGATTCCTGGAGATAATTAAAGACAAATATATGTTCAAACAAAAGGCAGGGCTTCTCCCTCTCTACTCTTTTATCTTCATTTAATGAAAATCAGGCCATATGTTAGTGTAGGGGATTTTTCCCTTAATAATGTGGAGGGAAGTGAATTTGCCCCAGTGTGTGAAACAAAGACCAGCTAAATTCAAAGCCATGCCCTGTGACACCCATCTATAACAGGGTTTGAATGGAAACATTGACATAGCCTGACCTGCAGTGGTAGTGTGGTGCTTCATTACGGTAATCACAGAAAGCATGGGAAGCTGGAGTACAGCCCTGGGCGGGGTGCAGCAGTGGTAGGTTTTATAGGGTGCCATGTGTATTGGAAACGTGGTCATAAATGTGCATAAAAATTATCATCTTCAACTTACTTAATAAAATGAGTCAGAGTAAATAGGGAAATGTAAAGACACATTCTCTGCTTGTTTTATTGAATAGGGGTTTGACTCTAAAGCTATGGTCATTCTTTTTGTAAAATGCTTTTTTTTTTTCTCTCAGGATGGGTGAGCAAGTGAGGATACATTAAAAAAAAAAAAAAGAAAAAGAAGGAAAAATACTCAGTCCATTTATATCCTTTAAACACCTGAACTGTATTGCTTTGTGGCCTCTCTCTTCACTTGGCAAGAGTTTGGAAATGTTTTTTCCCTCATTGGAGAGCAACTTCTAGCAGGTTCCAGGTGCAGGGGGATGCAGGTCACATCTACTCACAAACCCCTGTGTGGGTGCATGGGTTTGGATACTTGACAATGTTAAGAGACAGTTTCTCTCTCTCTTCAGGGCTGTAATAAATCTGAGTGCCAGAGGATAGGAAAACAAGCCTAGTTTAAAAAGTTAGAATGGAGATAGTTAGAAAATCTTCATAGCAAACTTTTGGATCTGCTCACCTCACAGTATCTTGATTGGTTGTGTGGAGGTGTCTTGGGCCTGTTGGCTGCTAATAGTCCCCAGAAGTTTTAAAGGAACATTCTATGCGTGGTAGTCCTCTGTACTAGGGAAACAACAAGGGCCAGTTCCTGTCCTCTGCAATGCCATGGTGTAGGTAGTGAGGACTTTTCTTGGGCGGGGTGTTGGAGCCCTGAAGCTGTGACAGTGCCCAATTCCTGTGCTAGTTGTGCCCTCCTTTGCTCTTTGAAGTCCAAAATATCACCTTCTTATAAACAGAAAAATGGGGGAAATACTTTCTTGTTTGTTCAAAAAGTAATGTGGTCCCAGTGGTGCCCCTGGGGAGGTTTGGCCCTCCATATGCCACTCCTGCCTTCTGTGGCATGACAGATGCAAGAGGCCTTTTCACGTTTACCATGATGGCACGGCAACAATGTGTGTCCCTGATTATTAGCAGTGTGTCACTCCCAAGGTTATGGAGTGCAAATGTTTCTGTAGCCATAAAAAATTAATCTTTATGTTCTCTGGTTTGTCAGTCTGTACTAATTGACCACGTTCAAATTTCGGTCAGGCTGGTGAAAATTAAGAATAATCCAATTGAATTTCTAATTGCTCAATCTGGTATAATGCTTAGCCAAATAAAGTCTCTGCCTTCCTCTTTCTACACTTTATATATTCATACATAAAAATATATAAAATATATGTCTGCATAAATGTATGCGTATGTGTGTATATATATGCATAATGAAAATGCTCCGTACTCCAAAACATGTTTTTTCAAAGATGGGAAGATACCAAGATACTGCTGGAGGGGCAGTAAACATGGCAGAGGGAGAGAGGGAGGGAGGAGATTGTTATGGGCAGTATGGGCGGAAGTTTCAGATAAGTAAGATTTTTGTCTGTGTGTCTTGTGTGTGCCTGCATCATTTTATGTGAAGCATACTGTCATGGTAGAAATAAAAGCACAGTTCATTTACTCAGAGGAAATGAAATAAACCCATGAAGACTTAAACTAGAAAAATGTAAAACAAGCTGGTGGCATTGACCTCTTCCTGCTTTACTTTGACAAAAAAAATAAATGAAAAAGGTAATGTTTCTGGAAGAAAAGTAGTGCTAAGACCTGCACTAATTAATCTGCCCATCAGATCTGATTAAGCACTTTCAAATCTGGCAAATTGCCACTTTTCTTGAGACACAAATGTAAATAAGTTTGGAGGTGGTAAAACACAGACCTCCAGTGATACTCCGTCAGCAGGTCTGACCAAAGAGCAGCATATACTGAGCCTCCAAGCACTTCGTGCCTGATAATAAAAATGTTTTTTTCTGCATGGGGATGAAGCAGAGCACACCACCATCTGCTCAGACCTCTCTGATGTTGGACAGCTCATGCAGCTGCTGAAAGGCTGTCGCTCCTGGATGCGGCCCCCAGCCAAGCAACAGGTACAGAGCCAGAGGGCAGGGCAGAGCCCTCCCTCGGGGTGGGCTTTGCCACACGTTTGCAAGCAGGCCCGAGGCAGAATTCACATGCCAGAGTTTAGTTGCTGCTGGGAGAGCAGATGAGCCACCTGAAGGGGCTGTGCTTCCATGGGGAGGGGACTTTGCAAGTGTTTTCCCGAGCCGCTTTTGCAACCAACTCTCAGTTCCTTTGTCCTGTTAGGTGAGCGAGAGCAAACCCTGCAAGACCCCTCCCACGCGCTGGCGGCAGCCTGATGCTGCTTCCCGTGCTTGGGTGCCTGGCCCGGCCCGGCCTAACCCTGCGCCAACAGGGACCTGGAGCGACACTTGATTTTAAAGAGCCTACAGTGGCTTTAGTGTCACCCCTCAGTTCATGGTCCTCTCCCTGCTTTGAGACTATCCGGCCCACCAGAGACTTCTAAACAACATGTATTGAAATTGGTGAAATGCTTTGGTTTGTTCCTTTGGCCTGAACCATAAAATTATTTCCATGGATTGTTGGCCTCAGTGTACCATGAACATCTGAGAGTTTGAATGTCTTTATTGCAAAGTACTGAAGTAATTGCAGGGAATGTGATATTATCTTCAGTTACTGCAGGTGTTGATGGATCAGTCCTGCCTACGCTGCTTGTGTACATACAATAAAAAATAACATAATATAGATAAATCTGGAATCTTACTGTTCAGGAGCTCTGAACGTGCCTATAAAAGAGTGGAGCCCTAAAGGTTTATAAATACCAGCCTTATTTTAAATCACTTTGTTATAGACAGTTAATTATAAGAAAGGGCTTTAAAGTACGTAAAAAAGGAGAAAGTTAATGAAAGTGAAGGACAAGGCAGTATGTCAAAGGCCCTCTTTCTGCATGTTCTGATTTCTGAAATCTGTAACTTCCAGTACTAGAGCTGTAAGATGGCTGTAAGTAAGAGCAACCCCCGTAGCCCCTGGTGCAGACGATGAAATGAAAGCTGGCTGGCTAGTGCAGAGGTGGTAGTTTTTTTCCCTTTTCACAGGGACTTTGAAAAGGTGAGCTGTTGATGCTGAGGAGTGGTAGTTTCAACCCCAGAAAGGCTAGTTGAAGCTCTTTGAAGGCATTTAGGTCACAGTTTTCTAAGACTTGAGTGAAACAGTTTGAGAGTGGTTTAAATAAAGCTCTCATATCTTCATGTACCTGAGAAACGGCCTGGTTTTCAGAGGTGCTGAACCCACACTTGACGAATGATTGATTGATTTCTCTACAGAAATCCTTTTCTTTGTGTAACTGCCTCTGAAGTTTAATGCTGGGTTGTAGGTGGTGCGAAAGCCTGTTTAGGGGAGAAGTGGGTTTTTTTCTTCCTCTGTATTACACAATAGCACTGAAACTACTCTGAGACAGCAAAGTAATTCACAGTTTTAAGACTTTTTCAGGATGGAGTACTTTTCCCTGCTCTGATATCCACACGGCGCTTCGCTTGTACAGAAGTAGAGAGTACCACACAGCTTGCAAGGGAAGCTCCCTGGAGTCAGCAGGACTCTGTTTCCTTGAGCATGGCCAGGCTTGCAGGTCTGCGTATTTCTCTTCCCCAGAAAAGCTCTGCCATCCTGTAGAGGAGTCTGATTGTGGGACTCCTTGCTGCCATGACGTGATCCCTTTTGCAGGCAATCTGTGCTTGTTACCATTAACTTACGTATATGATTTCTCCATCCCTGTTACACGAGATGATGTGACCTGAACTTCCTTCCACTGCTCCCTTTGAGCCAAGAGCTGAAGACTAAAATAGGGCAATGCTGAAATTGGGATGGATAAGAAGCTTACAGCAAATGTAGCTGGATGGCTGTGCTGCAGTATTTTACCTACGTGTCTAGTTCAAGCCCATGCAGTCCCTTGGCCAACTTAAGGGTGCAAGTGCAGACAGAGGCCACTAGAAGCAGGGAGAGACAATGTGCCTGCCAGAGTAGAAGTGAGTGATTATGTAATGAAGGGCGCTTCCTTCAGAGGTGAGGCTGAATTGGGAAATGGGCTCCTGAGCTTCCAAGTGTGATCACCATGATCTGTACCCTGTGTGACTGGCAGCTGCAGGGTGAATGAAGTTACCAGTCACAGGCAATGTGTGCTCCTTGCAGATACCAAATTCATTTGTAGAAGCAAGTCAGTGGTGGTGATCTGCTTGGGGACATACAGATCAGGTTTGAATGAATGCTCAACAGTGCATTTTTTCCTATACATTGCTATCTCACCTGCAGGCTGTTGGATTTCCAGGGTGTCAGTCCTACTTTAGAATTCAGAGTAGAATCAGGTACCACAGGGGTTTCCAGTATCTGTGCCACGGTAGTGGAAGGGCTGTCAGCCTTGCATGATGTGTGGTTCAGCTTTGATTAATATGGCAGAGAGCCCTGAGGCTTGAGAACAGCATGAGGAATTTTGGATAAGAGCTACAAGCCCTGGTTTTGGATCTCCCTACTCATCCAAAGCAACTACAGCACGTTGCAGCCATTACACAATATTAGTTCAAGGGCTTATGTTCCTAGGATGAGTTGGATAAAAAAAAATAGAAAAGATCTTTTCTATCCTTCAAACTTCTCTATGCTTTGAAAATGCTCCTGTTTTGCATTGCATTGTGTGGGCGATGGCTTGAAGTGCACTGCAGGGTCTTAACCAACGACCTGTGAACTTGTCCGTGCCATGGCAAGTCTTTAGTCTGCTGATTTTCTGTTTTCATGAATTGTCACAAAAGGATTCCTTGGCTAGTGCACCTCCTCCTCCCATAACTTCACAATACTCCGAGCAAATAATCGTTTCTTAAATACAACCAAACAATAGGATTTTACCAATCTTAGCCAAACCACATAAAACTAACACCTCATGTTTCATAAATGAATTAAGCAAAGTAGAGCAATTGTCCTTGGCTGTAGGTTGATGTTCTTTTGTGACAGTGCCTTCCACACAATTATTTCATCATAAAGGTGTTTACTAACATTATTTTCCTTGCAACAGTTTTCAATAACATTCTTTGGGGAACACTTAAGAGTCTTAAATTACTAGCTTTTTTCAGACACATACATACTGGCACTTGTGCGTATGAATTCATTTTACTGTTTCTTTTTGTCTGAAATGTGGATTAGTAGATTACATGAGACTCAAAAGAGAGTTTTAGCCTCCAGATCTGATAGTAAATGAAAATCTATTTTCATGAACATCTACTGTGTTTTTGAAGTTGTTTTTTTATGAAAGTTAAAAATGAATCAGTTCCCTGTCTGTTCACCCTATTTGTTTTTAAATTATATCAATATGTTTGTGAATTTTCTGTATCTTCTCCCAGTTCAACAAGTGCTACTACAATGACAGTTTAAATAGGATTTTTGATTTATGAAAGGAAACATTTATTTTCCCCATGAAACCCACATTTTGGTGAAATTCATTACCATTTTCTATGAAAGCTTTTTTTCCCTCAGAGGCTGTATTTAGTTAAAGAAGAAAACATTTATAAATATGAAGAGCTCCACAGATTTCAAGAAGAGGGATGGGGAAAAGCTAGTAGGAGTAGAGACCTCTTAATCTCTTGCTCTCAAACCTTAGATGTTCACATACCTGGAAAAGGGGAGGAGCAGTCCTTTGCTTCAGTCTGATACCTGTACACTTTTGTGGAGCTACCTCAATGAGAAACGCTCTGATGCTCCTCTCTCCTTTGAGGCTGCTTGTCCAAGTTGGCAGTCTCTAGCACTGTCATCTCCTTAAGTCACGCCAGTGTGCATGTAGCATCATTGATTGCACCTACTCTTTCCTGAGCATGGCTCTTCCAGGAGATAGAGAGCACCAGCTTGGCTTCAGTGGGGACAAACCTGAAGGTCTCATTGGCCCTTGAGATTGAATTTTCCACATCTCAGGGGGAAGAACAAATGCAGCAAGTGCCACTTGTGCATGTGCCCAAGTTACCATCCACAAATTATCCACCTTCTGAGTTCAGCTCTCCAGTGAGGAACCACCACAAGCAGAGAATTTCATATTCAAGTGAATATTCATATGAATATGAAGCATTTGTTTGATTTAGCTTGGAGCTGCCAGGTGCCATTAACCTGGATTTTCTATCTGTTTCTTCAACTTTTCTACTTCTTTGTTTACGCCATTCTCACAAGTTTAAATTTATATTATAGAAAAATTGTCACCAAGAAAAGACTACCCAGACTCTGTACCGTTGATTTAAAAATCAGACAAAATATTACAAACTTTATTCTGTGTGGCCCAAAAAGCCATACTAAAGACCAACCACCAATTACAATATTTCAGCTTCTTTTTTGCATGAATAATTTGCACAATGGCTGAAAAGAGAGTAAAAATTATTAAAAGTTTTTTCTTTATCTAAATGTGCATGTTTCTTTTGGTCTAAAACAATAACAAAAAGCTTTAGGAACTCGAGAAATAAAGAGCGAGAGCTAAGCTCTCTTCTTTTTTGCACCTGCCAAGCCACACAGAAGTCAGCAAGCTGGTATGGGTGTAAACCCTGAGAGAATGTCAATCTTTAAATTTCTGCTGTAGAGCTCACTCTTGCTGCTTGAGAGGGGGACTGATGATCTTGAGCCACAAAAGTCTGAATCCACTTTTCTAGATGCTCTAGGTCCTGTCAGATTGGGTGAGCACTTGGCAGCTCTGAGTTTGACAAGTGCCCCAGAAGGTTTGGGAATTTAGAGAAGGATTTCAAGGGCTAAGTATTATTTTTGAGCCTTAACTGATTTTCTATTTATGTAAAATTTGGTTGTATCAGTGTTTAGATAGCCATTTCTTTTCTGTTGGCCCCTTCTAAAATTTGAATTTGTTAGCCAGTTTTGGATGTGGTCAGTAGATCAGACTCTAGCTACCCTCCAAAGTACATGATCAGCTGTCTCGGGCTTCTCAAAATCAAGTAGTTTTTCTTTCTAATGGGAGAAATCTTCTCCCATTGAGATACATGTGCAAATTAAAATTGAGTTCACACGTGGCTACAGACATGAATTGGTACTGCATTTGGATGGTTCACAGTAAGGTCTGTGATGAATTTGAAGAACAAAGGGAGCAATACTTAGATGTCTAACTCTGAAGCTCAATAGATACGAAGATTTTAAGGCAACATCTCCTCTATTTCTTCTTCTAGAAATATTACCTTTTCAGAAATCATAGAAGGAAAAAACAATTGGTAGTCTTTGCTACCTCCAAATTTCCTTCTTTGCCTGAAGAAGGTTTTTAAAGCTCAGCCAATCTCCTATGATGCTTGGCCTTGAAAATATATAGCAGTTGGAAGTCTTATGCAGTGGTTTCTGGAAACCTTTTCAATATGGCATTTCAATTCCTTAAAGTCGAGGTAAGGGAACACTTTTTTAATGATCAAGTCATGCAATTCCAGAGTGACATTAGTGCTGAGTGAAAATAGAAATGGAGGCAGAGAAGTGGGTTTTGTTAAGTGTATTGATAGGAAGAAGTGCTGTATGCCTATGTCCCAACCCCGTGGCTGGTTCCCATACAGAGGAGACTCTCCTTATCTCAGAAAAATACCAGTGTGATAAATGGGGACATGTGAGGTGCTACTTTGTGGGATGTAAGTGCTGTCTGAAAAAGTTAATGGGCTGGGTTGAACTGCTTGGCATGTGTTATTCAACTGCAGTCTAACTTTGAGTCTTGGCACCACAGTACAGTAGCAGCTTTACACAGTGAACAAGAGAAAAGTATGTCTGATTTTTTCCATCAACAGCCAAAAGCCTTTGTGTCTGAAACTTGTACAGAGATACTAATTCAGAAGATCTTTGGCATTGATTAAGCAGGTCACATCTGATGTATTATGCATAAATGAACCTAAAAAGTGCTAGTCTTCACAAATAAAGCAAATACGATGAAGTGATATACATTTCTTTCTGAAAACCAGCAGTCACTTGGACTCAACAAAGAGTAATTAATACAGTTTTAAAAGACACACTATATAATTCCATGAATATTTAAGGCTAGGATGAAATAATACCCTATATTGGTCTTGAACCACAATGAATAATAAGATTATTTTTACTTTGCAAGAGGTCATGACAAATGTTTGAGATTTAAGCTGCCATAGATATAAATTTAGCAGAAAGTAGGCATTTAATGATAGATTTCATTGCTGTGGTTTAGGTTTTATTTTGAATGTTTGTTTTGTCTTAAAAACACTAATGCTAAAATGTTGTCTCAAATCCTTATTTTCAAATTACTTATTATATCACCATAAATTACAGGGTACAGTAAAAGCCAGATTTAAAAGGAGCCATATTTTACTTTCTCATATTGCTAAAAATAGTGCAATGCTTATGAAACACGAATTATCATTAAAAAACTTCTTTTTATACAACTGAAGTTGCTAGTGCTGAACTAGCGGCTTTCCTCCCAGTGGCTCAATGGACTGCTCCAAATTTAGGTCTGTAATGGTAGAGGTTAACTTTAGGAAGTCCGAGTAAAACTGTAATCTATAATCCTACCACAATTACAGTGTTTTCTGTCAAATGATAGTGAAGTCCCTGGGGTGAATGCTAGCAAATACCTTGTAAAGATGTTCTTATGGCTTTTATTGTTTTGATGCTTTTGTAGTTTCAGCACATGTTATTGGATTAATCAGGAGACCTGGGCTGCAACCCAGGACTGTTTAGAGGCTGTGGGTTGCAGTCAGCTCTCAGCACTCAGCCAGACGCAAAGGGTGGAGCACATAGTTGATAGCGAAAAGATGCATATGCCACGTTGACAAGATGATGGGTAAACAAAGCTTAAGGGACACTTGTTAAACTCAACATAGCCAAAAATAAATCTTTTTCATTATATTTTTAGGAGGCTTCAGCCTAAGGAAAACATTCACCTGTGTGACCTGAGGAAAAGTCTAGAGAACTGGTTGCTATTTAGCCATCAAAGAAACCATATGTGCATCTTTCTCAGATGCCCTCATCAGTTCTTTCCTTCTGGGCATATTTTTGGAAGACTTGCACGTCTCCCTCTGTGAATCACAGTATGCTGCTGGCTTGTCAGAGTGAGGTGGGACCAACACTCATCAACCCTGAACCTAATTCTTATCTAATAGGTAACATGACAGCTGCCAGCAGCCAGTGCTCCTTTACCAGGGCCGCTGAAGGTATTCTGAATAACTGTTGCAACTGCTGGTGCTTGTTCTCTCAGCTCATAGTATAGTCTCTATAAGAGGGAACCTGAGGGATATGACCATTATAATGATGCCTCTGTTTGGATGTGAAAAGAGCCAGGTGCCTGCCAGCATTTAAACAAAGAGCTCCGATGCGAGCAGGATGACTCTGGAGAAGTAGGGGAATGTAGGTAGCAGTCCAGTTAGGAAACAGTGAGGCTGGGTGCCTCTCAGCACCATCAGGACTTGACCCAGACAATATAAAGGTTCACAATTGGATATTGCAAACGTGTGTGTTGTCCGTGGGTGGGTCCCTCACCAGCATGAGGCAGTGACAGGCTGTTTGGGTTGGGGAGAGCTGCAGGGGGACTGAGTGTGGGGTCGTTCACCTGTGCAGGGCTGCAGAGGAACAGCTCCTGGTGAAATGGGACTTCTGAGCAGGTATTTAATAAGGAGCTCATGCACGCATACTCCAAATAAATTAAAATATACTGGAAATCTTTCTTAGTTAACTTCACCAAAGCTTTTGGCCTAATGTGCTGCAGGCATTAGCTCAGCAAGAAGGTGGCCTGTGCTGCTGCCCATACTCTGTCAGGAAGACAAAGAATCTGGGAGAAGCATCAATCTGTTTCTCTTCACAGGGCTGTCTCTTCCCCCCTTTGTCAGTCAAAGGTGTCAATGTCTCTCCCCTCTATCCTCCCCCCTCCCTGAGTTGAGTAGTGTCAGTCATTCCTGTTTTTTTCTTTTTATTAATGATTTTACAAGGCTATGTCATTACTGTGCTATACATTTTTATACAGATGGCACGACTGTGCATTTTAATGGCAAATCTGTTTCTCACATAACGCCTGAACTGCAAAAAGACTTTGACAGACTGGTTCAAGGAAAACAAACTGGTTTTAAATGTAGCAAAAACTAAAACAATGCCTTTTGGCTCTCCTAATCATCTGAACTCAAAGGATGATTTTATTTCAAAGACAGAAATCTAAAGGAGTGGACTAAACTTGTGTGTTGAAAGAAAACCAGAGATAGGAGTTCATCATTCATAAGCTGCGTGCTTTGTTTAGCAGCTTAACTGTGTTTGACCAGAACTGAATTTGGCCTGTAACTCTTGAGCCTTTGGCCACTGCAGTTTTGAATTTCAGGAAGAACAGAAGTATTAAGCTTATAAGTGTGAAAAGTAGAATGCAGGAGAGGTAAAAAAACAACAGAAAATGAAAAATGCATGTGTGTTAAATACCACTAAAAACAAAGAGCAGAATACATATTTGTCCATTTTTGGGTAATCCTATTTCTTCTTTGATGATCTTTGCATTTCATGTTATTTCAAGCATATACAAGTACAAACAGTTCTCAGTGGTCCTGTCATCACCGTTCTCTGAAGTAACACATCAGTTTCTGTTTATGTCCCTATCTACGTATCAGCTTAATATGTTACCTTGCAATTGATACATGGACACAGTTCACAGCAGACCCTGTCCTTCATTACCTTCTGGGCCGCATAGTTAATTGTATCTGCTGTTCATTGCTCCAATGAATTCATTTACATTTATTGGCTGAGGTCAGTAGAAAGGTATGCTGGTAGGTAAGACAGATAACTCAGCGCTAACTCTGAGATACTGCATAGACAACATAATGTACAAGTATTCTTCAAATTTTCAGTGGAAATCGACATTTTCTGCTATTTTTCATCTACCGGAGAGACCCAGCAGTGTTCAGATTTGGCTCCCAGGATGTTCTCCTTTTTTGTAGTGTGACCGACTATAAAGATGTGGGTTTCAATAACATTGCACAAATTGAGGAGGGGAAAAAGTATTTGTTGGAGTGTATGCTTTCTCTTTCTTCTTCTAAGCTTAATGTTGAGCTAGCAACAGACTGAAATCACACTGTTGTTGACTACAGCTGCATTTTATATCCACTTCTGCAATATGTGTAGGACTACAAACATAAATTATTGGAGAGTTCTTTAAAGAACAACAGTGTATATAATTAAAAAACATCATTTACATAATTCTTCCATGACAAAGTGTTATGTCACTTTTGTTTCATCATAAATAAAAAGGGGCGTTGGTTAAATTTTTGGCATGATGAGAAAGCTGCCAAACATGAATGTGGCTTGAATTTATCACAAATCATTCTTTCTTATTCACCATTCTATATTTCTGTGGTGCAAGTAACTTCCTCTCTCCACCCTAAAAATGTGGCAGTTGAAAGCCAGTGTACTGAGACATCATAATGTTATTTTTTTAAAAAGCTATTCCGAATTTTTTTCCTTGAAATATTTTTTCTTCATAAAGGTTCTTCTCTAGTACTCTTGCCTGGTTTTTTTCCAATTTGAGTGCTCCATTAGGCTTCCAGTACTGTTAGCAGCTAGTTAACTCAGACAAGGTTGTAGGCAGATGTAGACACAGGTAAGCTTTTCAAACCCATCTTTAATGACTGTCAGCAATAGCTTTATTGGATTGTAAGAGTTGAGGCAGCATCTTGCTTTCTTTTGAAATTTTCACTTCTCATTCCATAGCTCTTGTGAACATACTTGTCCAGATGCTCACCCACGTGAATTTGTATTCGATGTAGAAAGATAAGCATAGGCTAGCAGTTTGAGCCGTGGCAGCATGCTAATGACTGCCTTCATGGCAACAAGGAGGCATAACATCTTTTAGAGAGTGAGATATATAGTATCTGTGGGGGTGTGGGTCAACTGGATAACAGCCACTTACTCTATAAGGAACTGAGAGAAGGTGGCGAGGAGAGCTGATTTGTGGTGGGCGTTTTAAGGGGACTGTTTGGTACTAAAATAGTTCAGTGCAGGAATTAGAAAACTTGCAAAGGCTCTTGTCTTTACAGATCAAAGTAGTAAAAGCCTTCAGTCCATCTCATACCTTTGCCCAGAAGGTAGTGGCATTTGAGGTGTAAGAATTTATTTACTGTCTATTCAGCGCTGGTCCAGCAGGTAACCACTTTCTCTGTGAAACACCTCTGAGCATATAGGTTGTCATCATTTGATGATATTTTCTACGCATTTTGTTGAAACTCTGTTTTGCGGGTTGTTTCTCAGTGAAAGAGTATGTAGTTTTCCTTACTGTGGGGCTGTCACAAATCACCTGCTGTTGGAGATGAAGGTATGATTCACTGCAATGACAAATTCCTCAGGGCAAATACCTGTGAAAGTGTCCAGTCCAGAGGGAATCGTAATTGCAGCTGTCTCCTGAGAACTATCTGTCAGTCTACCTGAGCACCTACCCTGGGTTGCAGCAGGACTCTTTTCTAGACCAAATCTTGGATTGCCTCTTTGTGGAAACCAGATGAAGGGCACTGGTGCAATAATGAGTCCTCACCATGGGGTGGAGGCAAATGTGGCCAGGAGCTCAGCTCCAGGCTGAATGTGGTCATTGCTGCTCTCCACAAATACGGAAATTGGATCCTCCTGCTGAAGGGAAATCCCTGGAGGAGATCCACATTTTGGCCATGGAATTAATTCTCTAAGTAATACTCATGGGATATCCTAGCTCCTATTACAAACAGCAACAAAGCGGTTGTTCACAAGATAAGATGCATTTGCCCTTTTTATTAACAGTACATTAGGAAAATTAATCAGCGACACCTTGGAGATTTCTCTTCTGGAAACCCAGGCTATAAATATTTTCACTGCTCAGCAAGGAGTTCTGTGGAGTAGGACTGCACGGGAGATGATACAGCTGGTTAAACAATGCAGCCTCTGTGTGGGTGTCTCTGTAAGATTAAGGGAAGCTATAAAGCCACTTCACTGAGAAGTGGTTGTAATTTTTCATCAAAACACTTTTTAATTGAAAAAAATTACTTTGGTTTGCTGGAAAAAAATATGTGGTGAGCTTCTGCTTTGGTTTAATTTTTCAGTTTTCCTTCTGTTAGAAAACCAAAATAATTTCACTTTTATCAGCAGAAAAAAAAAAAGCAAGGGTTTGGAAGGATGTGGATAGGAAGAGAATAGTGATCTTTGCACTGTTTGGCTTCAGAAATTGACCCCTACATTTCCATTTGTTTGGTAAAGATGCAGTTAGGAAATTACAAAAAAGTCATGGGGAGTGTGTGGGAGTTTGGGGAGTTTCACTGTGACTGACTTAAAAAATCTCTTAGGAGGATGAAAGAGAGCATAGGATGTTTCAGAGTCGAGAGCCTAGTTTAAGCACTTTGTGTTCTCACTCGGTGGATCCCAGTCTTCCCCACTGACTGAAGGTGCAGCCTGAGCAGACTGGTGCCTAATTTCAATTTGACAGCACAAACGTTGCCGAATGTTCATTTTGTTGATTTTGTGTGCCCATGTATGACTGTGAATAATTGAGGAATCTTTAACCAACTTCATGTCTCAGTTGTATTCATAGAAACATGACTAGAGATGAGTTTTAATCCTGTTAATAAATGTTAAAATGAGACAAACTAATAAAAACCTGTGATAAAAGTCCCGAGGAGGTGATGTCTATAGAGTTAT
Source organism: Serilophus lunatus (assembly GCA_013399895.1). Classification (NCBI taxonomy): domain Eukaryota; kingdom Metazoa; phylum Chordata; class Aves; order Passeriformes; family Eurylaimidae; genus Serilophus; species Serilophus lunatus. The sequence continues at coordinate 3,387,667 of VXBA01004775.1, read as the reverse complement.
GGTTGGCACTGGGAGGGTGGATATGGGGTGCTTGTGCATTGGATTTTATGTCTGTCGTAAGACCTGGAGAACACCATATGAAGGTTGTGGACAGTATTTCCTCCCATCATGTGCAGTACCTCTGTCCTCCCTTTCCCATGTATGGTGCCATTGTCAACTGCTTGGCTTCCTGTTGGGACACTGAACTGAAAAGCACTTTTGATTGGACTCTGGGTGTTGAGCAGGAACATGGGACAGTGAGCAGCTTGTCTTCTGCTGCTCTGAGCACAGAAAGTGAGTGACGTATGCTATTCCCCCCCCCCCCTTTTATCTTTCTTCCTTCTCCTTCTTTTTCACTGTTCACTGATCCTCAGAGCAGTGGGTGTTCCTTTCTGTGCTCCATGTGCCCTGAGAGTGGCACGGGATGGGCATTTGCAGACTTTGGAGGCTGGATGCTGCATTCAAATAGCCCCCCAGCTGCCCTCTGTGGCAGCTTCTACTTGCCCATGTCCAGCCTACTGCTTATTTGACGAAGTTAACTGCATGAAGTTGAAACACGTTGAGAGAGGGATGGCGCAGGAATTTCTGTAGAAATGGAGAACATTGCAGAGACTAAAAATTTAGAGACTGTGGATTTGAAAGAACATGAAGAGAGAATGGGACAGGGAGAGGGGTGAAAGAGAAGGTCTCTAATAGAAAAACTTTTACTGTCTTCTCCAGAATTTCTGGTTAATTGCTGTCACTCAGGATCAGAGAGCGTAAGGGTTCTTATAACTGTAGGGTGTATTTGGCTGCTCAGACAGTCTGTGCTCAGGGCACACTTTTGTGGTCAGCACAATTCCTCACAGCCAACAGAAAGCTCAGTTTGCTGTTCTGTCTGACATTGCTTGCAAGCAGAAACATACCTTGATGGGAACTTGAGGCCTTCAGATGACATGAAACCAAGAACTTCTCATAGTAGAAATGCAAAATATTTTAGGAAAAGGCTTAGTGTGTACTTGAATTTCCAGATTAACACTTGTCCGTCTTTTAGTGTCTCAAGAGTTTTGTATCTTTGCAGCTAATAAAAAATATAAAATCCCCTGATTTTAGAATAATTATTAGAGTTCTGAAAAACTTCCTCCATTGTTGTTTGCAGAAGTACAAACTTCTTAGGTCAGGAGAACTGCAGAATCAGGAGAGAATATACTGCATTAACATTTTAGCAGTTGTGTGACCCTCGTGCACGGATGTTTGCTATTATTTCTAGGAGCTCCCTGATGATAAGCATGATATAAAAAATTTAACCACAGAGAAAAAAAAAAAGTATGAAGGACTGTTATGGGCCTCACTAATCCCAGAAAAGCAGAGAAGTTCAGAATTCAGCTGTTTCCATCTGTAGTGCTGATTGTGCTGGTTTTCATTAGTGAAATCAGAATGACAGATGATGCAATTTGTCACCAGCTCTGTATCACTCAGGACCTTTATGCTGTTGGATTTTAAAATCCTAGAAATATAGGCCAGGAAGGACCTTTAGAGGTCTCCTCATCCTCTGCAAGAATGTGGAATCAAGTGTGCGTACCCCATCGCTGCAGTATGGTGGTTGAGGTTTTTACAAAAACTTCTAGAGACGCAGAGCCTGCAGCTTTTTCCCCTCCAGTATTTCTTAATCTGTGGCCAGAAACCCAACCTGAATCACGTTTACACTTGAGATGGTTCATTCTTCTTGCTTGCTCTGTTGGTTCCCGGGTCTTCAGGCTGGTTTTGAGCCAAGTTTCATTTTCCGTTTTAAAACATTGTGCCTCTGGTATCAGAGGGAGAACCAAGTCCCCAGAGAAGAGAGGCAAGAATGCAGTGAAGATGCTATCACTCTCATCAGGCCAGCTGGAATATTGGGATTCAGGGAGGGTGAAGTTTCGTGTATGACCCATTCGTTTAGTTGCTGATCCTTGTGCTCTGAAAGAGCTGTCAGCTTTCCTCCTCTTCCTTTCACCTGGTGCTGACTGCTCCAGCCTGAAGAGCTGGGAAGGGGAGAGCAACAGGGATTTGCTCTGGTCTGGGAACACTAAAATAGGTCAGATGATAGCAGTTTTGGCTGCCATAAAATAAATTACTTTCTCTCTGTCTTCTTCCGCCCTCCTCTTGTTGCCAAATCCAACTCGAAACAAGCATAGAAAACAACTATATATTGTTGTGTTCCCTCAGACCAAATATGAAAATGTAACATGTTTTACCTTCTTCGTAAAGTGGAATAGTTGCTGGGGAGCCAAGCAAATACTGTAAGCATTGACAATATAGTCAGCTGGCCACTACATGCATCTGAACAAAAAAATGGACTGTATTGGTCAAAGTTATGCTCATTCCCGTTTTTGAATTTTCTTCCCACAGACGTTCTAGTGGGCAAGAATTATTTATAGAAGTTTCCAAGAATTATGAGTAAAACCAAAATGTAAGATGCTTGTAGGCATAGTGAGAGAAGATCTAATTTTCCAGATTACTCAATGTGTTTTAATTCTGTTTGTCTAATGTTGAGCAGTCTCCCGGTGTTTAAGAAGAAAGACGGTCTGCTTTATCAGTTCATTGCTGAGACTTCCCTGTATTTTTCATGTCACATTATATTTTACTTATTCTGCTTTCCTGAATCTAACCTCACACCAAGGGAGGGAGTAGAAGTGCTCTGACTTGAACAGCTCTGTGAGACATGAGCTATTTGATAACCTGACTGTTCCTGAGGGCCCTTCAGTCCACCAACAGACATAAACACGTCCCTTTTAGGGCAGAGAGATCTGTGAGGCTGCATAAAAAAAACTCCAAACAAACAAATCGCTTGTAGCTTGCAACAAAAGACACCCCCTGGCCCGTGTTCCTCAGCTATAATTGTTTGTTGCCTTTTTGCTGTGATCACCTCTAGCAAACTGTGCCAGAGAGGCTCAGTGCTCTGCTGCCTGTGAGTTACTGGGTTTGTGTGGGTACTGTGCAAGTGGCTGTTCCAACTGATGGGCTGAGAAGGGACTGAGGCTTAGGTTGTCTGCAAGGAAAGCATGTTGCAATTTCAAGGTCAAATCCTACATGTGTTATAATTTTGGAGTAATTTCAGTGATTTAGTAGAGTTGCTTGGGATTTACTCTGGATTTACACCAGGATGAATTTCATCCGATGGATAAAATGGAGCTCAGAGCATCTGTGCCAAAATTGAACAAAATGTAAACACTTTAGTCCCTCAAGGAAACTCACCCCAAGTGATGATGGAAAAAAATAAAGGAGCTTTGCATTCTGGCAGGTAACTCCCGAGAACTATTAAGCTGAAGGAGATGAGAAAAAAATAGGTGCATAGTGAACCAAGCCACTGCAAGTACATTTACCATTTTAAATGTTTTTTAAAAAAGGGTCAGAAAACTCAGATCTCGCTTTCCCTGCAAAGCCAGGAGGCAATAAGATGCGGTGGTGCCCGTGTGCTGTAGGAGCAGACAGCACAAGCCATGCTCAGTCAGCTGGAAGGTGAGCTGCACTGTGGGATGGTCCAGCTGCCAGGTCTCTGGAGCCTCACTTAGGTAACACTTCAGTAAATGTTTTCTGATTTTCTCTGATCTAGTTTGTGGCAAGCATTAGAAATGCCACAAAAATGAAAATCTTAACAACCAACACTTACTTGTCACACAGAAGCATCCTGCTTTGTACGGTATGACATATTTTAGCTGAAAGCAGCCTTTTCTTAACTTTTCCCGGTTTCTCTGTACTCTGGTATGTAGCTGGGCTTCTGTGACTTGAGCTGATTTCTAGTTGAAGAACCATGCTCAAAGTAAAGGGGTAAATCCAGGGAGAGTGTGTTTGAATCATAACTACAAGTAGTACAATGGGGCCATCCCTGGTCTCCAAGTCAGTACCAGCAACTGAGTTTTATCACAAGATTTTGTTTGTTTGTTTGTTTGTTTTAAAGAAAGTAAAATAAAATAAGAAAAATACATTTTTATCTCAAAAATTCGTTACTCATTTTCTTGTGCCTTGTCCTGCTTTTTCCTTTTAGGCTACTCGATGTGTAAGTTGCAGTTGCTTAATGGCTTATAAAACATTCTTCACAAATTGCATTCAAAATTTCTGTAACTGCTTATTTTAGTAACCATACATTTTGAAGTATGCAGTATCCCTCTTCTGTAAAATATACAGCCCCATCCACTGCATTGTATTTTGGTCACTGGTTTTTTGGATATCCTTTATCAAAAGAGCCATTAATGAGACTTTGCGATTCTCTTTCCACAGGCACAGAATATGCTCTGTGTCTTTAATTAGCACCTTCGTTCCTCTCCCCCTTCCCCCTCTTCCAGGAAAAAGCCAAACCTTCTTCACTACCAAAATGGCCTGTCAAAACCTGACAACTGAAGTTCTGCCTTGTCAATATAAAATTGTCTGTACCACTATGCAAGCTGAATATTTGGGGCTGGTGCAAAATAACGCACCAGCTGCATTGTCTGTTTTCCTACTTTATTCCATTTCTGCTTAATTTTTTCAGGGCTACTGAAGGATTTCTGGACTCCCCTGAGCATTTGCTGTAGAAAACAGATCATGTTTCCTTAGGGGTTGTGCTAAGAATCACTCTTAAGAGAGTCTTTGTGGATGCATATGGAAATTGTACATGTGTATCCGTATCTATAAGTTTTCCTGTGTGTATTAGTATATTCAGAAGCGCTGAGAACTCTTCTGTCAAAGGATATGTGTATTCAAGCATTGTTTTCCTTTCAGAAGTGGGATTTTACTGGGAATGCTGGCAGGCCCCTTACAACAGAAGGATGGGTGGGTGCAGCTACTGTATGTATCTGTTGTCACATTGGATTTTGTGCAATAAAAATAAAACCCTTGGTCAGAAGTGTCATAAAAGTTTGATTGACTTTCCTCTTTAATTACTTATCATCTTTGAAGAGATTTCTTGGAATTTAGAAACCAGTGAATCTGTTTCCCATTTCTTCAGGCTTTATAAATGCACCCTGTTTATATTAAAATGATAGACAAATATACATAAAGCTGGAAAACATGACCACAAACTCTTTTCCTCTCTCTATGCATTTAAAAAACAAAACCCTAAAGACACTTTTATTGTTGCTAAACTTTTGCCCTTGGCTGGTAGGACTTCTTTATGTTTTAACAGATCCAGACATCCTTTTCATGTGGTCCTTGGATGTTCTATATTTTATATCTTCTGTGGCTTTATAAAAAAGGAAGAATGAGCTTGCTGCACAAACATATCTGATGATATTTTTTAGTTGTTTTTTTCTGCAAGTCAGAAGTAACATGACATTTCCATTTTAAAAAGAAACTTGTTTCTCCCTGCTCTGGGAAGCTGTGTTAAACAGTTTCAGTAAGCCAATGGAAACTGAATAGATTTTGAAGTATTTTGGAGGTGGATGCTGGGGACAGACAGGTGAATGCACAGACCTACCCTTTTGCTGTTGTCTCCCACCATCAGAGATGTGGCCTGTGCTGCCTGCAGCCCGATATGGGGAGAGCTGAGAGCTTCCTGGGGCTTTTGGCACTACGATAACATCCACAGACTGTTGCCATGGGGGTTTAGCTCTTTTCACCTGGGTTTTTCCCCTGCTGTAGCATGCTTCTTGATGTAGGGCAGCATCATCCTCCAGCCGTGCTTGAATCCTGCAGAAATTGAATTCTACGCTCCGTTCCAGGGAACTTGTCTGCACAGGGAAAAGAGGCCTCGTCTGCACTGTATCCCTGGCTTGAGGAGTGGGTAAATGAGGTGCCTTTAGGTTGTTGAGAGCAGCAAAGTGTAATCCGAAAGGACAAAGAAAATGGAAATGAGGGACCACTGAAGTGTCTTGTGAAGGCAGATGGCTCCGGCAAAGCTCTGGTTGTTCTTTTCTCTGCTGAGTGGGTGATGGGCAGGGAGAGGGGGTCATGGTGGAAAGGAAAGTTCAGGGACTGGGTGAAGGGCCCTTGAACTCACTGTGCCACTGGAGTAAGAAGTCCCTGGAGCAAGGAGGTACTTGGTCCTTGTGCATGGAGATGCTTCACAGATCAGAAATCAACAGATTTAAAAGTGCCCAAGTGTGTCAGCTCTATAGGACAGTTTTACACCAGAAAAGAAAATTTGGTTTAATCATACCAGTCTTCCATTCAGAGGAACAGAGCCCCCAGATGATTCACTGACTAAATATAACCACCTTCAAATATTTCTAGAGTAATAAACCCCAAGTTAAAGAGAGAGAAAGTGCAGCTCAGCCATGAAAAGATGTACAACAGCCATATGAGAACAAGTTTAATGACAACAATTTCATATATTTGCTCTCTTCTTCTCACATAGAGCAGGACTTCAGTGCAGGTCTGTGTCGGCATGGAGATGTGGCTGCTGTGGACTTGGGCAGAGAAGCAAACTCTTAATTTTATTTTTGAGGTGCTGCAGGCTTGTGTTATAGCTTCCAGGGTCTGAGAAATTCACCCTTAGAATGAAATGCTTTTAAATGCTGTCAGACGGTGCCTTCTTTTACTAAATTAAAACATTTAAGCTCATTTAAATAGACAGCATAGCAAACCACGTGCCTCAGAGGGCTAATTTTTGTCTTTCTTCTTCTCAGGGCTCCTGTGTATGTTTGCTAACCTTGTGGTCCAAGCTGCAGTAGTTCTCATGAAGTGTTAACTTCATGCAGTCTTAATTTCTTTCTTTGTGAGTTAACTCTTTTCTTGCACAGCTTTATAAAACTGCATATCTCATCCAGCTGTACTGCTCTCATAGACATGAAGGAAGTTATTGTGAGTCAGGACTTTCAGCTGTATGTGATGGGCAGTGGAGTTCTCAAGTTCAGTGATACACGAAACACAACATTAAGTTTCTGCAGCAGAAAGATCACACCTTGATGCCTGTGGCTGGGGTTAAATCTCCACCTGCAACCCTGCTCATGTAACACATAACTGATGCTCCAGGAGCTCATTGCAACTTACTGTCCTGTCTCTTTACAGAGAGGTAGTTCCTCCAGATTGAATCAGTACCTTTCTTGCAGTTTGGCACTTAAGTTGATGTTTAATTCTAAAATTAAAAGGATATGACATCTTTCATCACTCAAATGACTACATAAGAACTCAAATGACTACATAAGAACTCAAATCCAAGGGGCAGGTTTGCAGACTCTGCAAGGTCAGTCCTCTGAAAAACAAAGGTTGATATTTCTTGCCAGTTGCCAAAGTCAGAACCTGTTTGGCACCAGGCTACCTTGAGTATCACAGAACTTTACAGAAACAGGAAAATATACTGGAGGACAAGAATGCTTTTACTGTAGGCTTCAATAGTGAGATATTCAGGTTTTACTGACTTGCAGGATTTAGAAGTTGTATGAAGAGAAATCTTACATGCCACTTGAGGGAGATAAAGGAGAGAGACACTAGACAAGAAGTAAATGTCCTGTCTGGAATATTTGTGCCCAAAATTATCCTTGAGGTTTAATGTAAGAAAACAGTTATCTGCTAATCGTTGACTCCTTTCAAAGATGTTGTCTCATATGTTTACTTGACTAAACCCATATTATTCTTCTACCCCAAGCCTGCCTGGGTACCAGGGATTCTCAGGTATAGGGATTTCATCCTGGAAAAGGCCTCTCATTGCTTTTACATAAGACTGTCAGGTGTCTTCTTTGACCTTCCAGCAGCAATTGCTACCAAAGGCTGTTCTGATGACTAGCAGGCCCAGATGATGAAGCTCCTACTCCTGCTGTTTAGAAGGTAAGAGGTCTCAGGGTATCCATGTGTGCCATGAAAGGATCTGGTATGCAGACCCTAGGAGAAAGTCACAACAGTTCCTGTGTTCATAGTATGTGAGAAGCTAGATGGGTCGGTCACTTAGAAGCAGAAGATGGATTTTGTGACTGTAGACTGTTCTTCATCAGTATTTTTTGAACTGTAGACAATATAAATGTACTCTGGAAGTTCTAGTCTGCAAGAAATGTAGGAGCATTCTTCTCTTCAGCCAAGGAAATCCTGCACTATAGAAGTAAGTCAATTTTTCCACTGTTCCCTTTCCTAGTGAGGAGGGAATCTCGGAGACAGTTCATTGATCTAGCAGCCTTAATGAGGCTTTTGTTCCTACATTTTTTCTGGAAATTTGGTATGTGTTGATGTGATATCAGAGGGGGTTTGAGTATTTTGCGTTGATATGATGGGGGGTGGTTTGTGAAGTTTGCTTAGGTTGTGGTATGCCCTTTTGTATCCCACAGTGATCTACTAGGAGCAGCCCTGAACTTCTTGGGCACGAGACTTGATCACTGTAATATCCTCTTTGCAGGATGTTCAGTGCAGCACCTCCCCAACTTGCAGTTTGTTTGGACTGTAAGCAACCCAATTGTTTACCAGCAAGAGCAGGAATAGCCTGCACTTTTAACATGCACTCAGATCTCATTTGGATAATGCATGTAGGTAAGTCTCTGATGCAGAGGAAAGCCAAAATTTCATCCTTTCAGAGCTCTGTGGGTAATACATGTTTTTCACGTGGTAATCTTGGTGCATTCTTCGTCTTGGTGCATACTCCATCTTTGTGGCATTACTTGTATTTGACTCTGGCATGCTTTCCATTGACTTTATTAGCAGATCACTTGTTCAAGCCCTGTAAGTTATCAAACCCAAAGATAACATAAAGTAGAAGAGAAATTGATTTGTCATCATAAACACAGTAGGAAAATAAGTAATGTTGGAGTGGAAACTTTTTAGGTAGATTCTGTCAGTGCTCAGCCCCGTTGCAGTCTCATAGATAACACTAATGATACACACCCTAAACTGGGACGGGCAGGGCATCACAGGGAATCTCTAGGGAGTATTAACCAAGGTATACGAAGTGGTTTTTGTCAATGAATAAGTATTACAAGGAAAAAGATCAAGTTAGTTTATTAGGTAGAGAAGCTTAAAAAAGAATTTTTTAGGCTTTTTTGAGTAGCTCCATTCAACTGTGTATTAGTCCACACTTTTGATTACCCTTTTTTTCTGTGCTGGAGCCATAAGAGAGCCTCTCTGGCCCAGTATTGAACTTAGTTTTCACTCTAGTTTGACTATAACTTGTTTTTATCAGATCTTTGTGAAGTTTTTTCAGTCCTTTGGTGTTTAATGGTGGTGCTTTTTAGAAAGATGAGAAAATCTTGAGAAAGGCATATTTTGAAATCTCTCTTTGTAAAATGGCCCAGTCAAGAGGATCCTATTTTATTTGTTCTTTAAATCTAAAGCACTGAACAGAGACGTTCAAAACCTTTTAGCACTAGGGGTAACACAGTGTTCACTAACATTCATTAGCACTGAGTCTGACTGGTAACAGATCATGTTTTATATCCTAGGAAATTTGCTGTTAAAATTAGACGTAAATAGAGGTGGGGTATAATTAGTTACTCCTTCCAGATGGACTAGACCGTGCAACTCAGCCACATGAACTCAAACAGTGCAGTGTACTGCTGCCCTCCCCCTCCCAATCCAAGCTACCATCTCAGAGGAGATCCCCTGGGCACTGCCTCCAAGCAGAGTCTTCACATTCCTCCAGTACCTGCACAATCCTACGTGTACAATGATAATGTTTTCTTTGTTCACCTCAAGGAAACTTTTTAAACCTCACTGTAAGCACACACACTGTCTTCCCTGCTATACTTTTAATCCCAGTAGAATCGGTTCCAGAGCTTTAAATGCAATCCATTAACTAATTTTTATTTCTGGGTAATTACATGACTTCAGGATAGCAAGTTTAAGAGAAACGGATGGTACAGTGAAACCATAGATGAAATTGAGAGCATTTCCAGCTGATGTACTGCTGATTGGGATGTGCTTAAATAAGGAGCAGGCAGAAACTGTGTGCCCTGCATGCCCTGGTCAGCTGAAGCTCTTAGGTATGCCAATACACCACATAGCTCATGTCACTGTCTGCCTGATAGAAAGCTCAGATGAATTTGTCATGGAAAATATGTCTGGTTTTTGTTTGGTCATTTGAACCTCTGAAACACTGAAGCTGTGCTTTTTGCCACAGATGCTGTTATAACTCCCTTTCTTCTCCCTGTCTCTGCTCTTTCGCTCCATCTGATCTTTCCCTGTCTTTCTTCTCTGTAAAAGAGACAGGAAGTGTTGGCAGGACCTCTGAACTCTGTTAATGAGCACCAAATAGAATGAATTTTACCTGTGTCTTAAAATACCCGCATTTAGCACCTCAATTTTAGGGGGAAAAAAAAATCCCATTGTGAATATAGTGATTATTTATATGAAAATAAAAGCTCTACTCAGCAAACAAAGGTTCATCTATGCATTTCTTTAGTTCCAGTTTTTATTAGCAGCGCTAGAGGTATTTTTAAAGTGTTTATTTTATCCAGCTATTCAATAGTCTCTAGAGTCCAGGCTACTGCTTTAGTGCTGAATCAATGCTTGGTCAAGCCTTAAACTTAATGGGTTTTGGCATAGTGTTGAAACAGAAGCTTTGATGCTTGAGACTGCTGCCTGCACAGAACAAATATAAATTTTGATCAGTGCAGTAAGTGTTCGCCATTTAAAATGCCAGTGGCCATCCTCTTACAATCCCCTTGCCCTGGATCTGCCAGGTAGTGTGGTGAACCTGGGCTATGGCCACAGGATGGTTAAAGACTCAGTATGTTCCTGGGTGCTGCCTCAGCCCCAGCCCACGTTCCCTGCGTCAAAATAGCATTGTTTGTCTGATGACAGTTCAGGATGAAATTACTATTTCTAAATTCCTACTAGGCAGTTATTCTTGGTCTTGCAGAGGCTGAGGGTTTACAAAGCTGTCCTTTCCAGAAGCTATGGGTCAAGGTCAGGTGTGAGAAACTTTGTGTTGTGACCCTTGAGCCAAAGCTGTAACTCTTAATGTTGTTATTCAAGTCTGCTTCAAGTCTGTTGCGGTACAAGGAAGGCTTTGTCTTCTACAATCTGGGCTGATTCTAGTGCTTTAACATGCACCCAGATCTCATTTGGATAATGTATGTAGATAAGTCTCTGATGTAGAGGAAAGCCAACATTTCATCCTTTCAGAGCTCTATGAGCAATACGCTTTTTTCGCTTGGTAATCTTGGTGCATTCTTCCAGGTAACATACAGTGGACAAAAGCTTAATTACAAAGACTCACCTCTGGCTCCCTGGCATAGCTCTCTGGGAGGCAGACGGTGTTTGCCAGCTGTCCAGCCTCTGCCCTGAGCCAGCAGGACTGCATGCAACAACAGTGCCATGTGCCAAGCAGAAGCAGGTTGTGGACACTCACCCTACAGTGCACTCGGGAACTGTGTGATCCTCCCTCCGCACAACTTTGGCTTCCCCAACTCAGATTGTGGCAGATAAGGAAGCAGGGTCCCATGCAGTATCCTACTGTGGGGAGTCCTCGCTGCCTAGCAAGCAGTGGTGGCTCTAATGCGAAAATTCCTCTCTCAGCTCCCATATACTGCAAGTTCTTCCTTGTTCTTTTGGCTTGTGTCTTCATCCTTCCCACCACAGACACGGTCGCAACCTGGGCCCTAAGTCCTGCAGTGCCAATGCATGTTAGCAGTATATGATGGAACAATATTGTTTCAATACTTTTGTTGTGACCCAAGGAATTGTGTTAATTTCTTCCAGGGTGTTTTGCAGAGTCAGAATCTGTGCCACTCTGTGCTTTGGCCAGTTGTTTCCATCAGGGGCCAAAAAGGCTGTGCATCGGAGGGTGGATATGGCCCCTGCTAGCTAGCAATGACTGAATGCTGCTGTGGAAAGCAAATGCTTTCCTTCAGGGTGGTGTTTAATAGACAATCACACAGTCAGCTACTGAGAACTTTATTGCCATGCCTGACAGACACTGTGAAGTCTCAAAATTGCCACACAGGGAAAGGACCCTGTACAATTTCACTGGACTGGGACACTGGCTTCTTCTTCACATCCCACAGAACAGAACTGAGACTGGGATTGAGGGCGCAACCAGGATGGAGAATTGCTGGAGGAGCTTATCCAAATGTTGCAAATTAAATCGTGGTCATCTGATACATTTCCAAGACTACAGTTAAGGAAAAAAAAAAACCAAAAACAACAAAAAATTAAAATGTGTTCTGGGAATATTGTTAAGCTCCAGATACATATTAAGAAAAGCAGAAAGGTTTTCCAACTTCATTCCAACCAAAAATTCATGGCCTCTCCATAGACCTTTAACAGGATGTTGAGGGAAAAGAGGGGCTTCCTTTCTCCTCCTGCAATAAAGGGATCTCAGCAGTCTATTGGCTTTCCTCAGACACACTGGCTCTGTGCACAGACACTGTGACTTGGTGCTCTCCTCCCTCTGCTCCATTGTGTCTGTTGGGAGTGCTTAAGGGTGTGGACTTGCCGGAATGGCAGCACGGGCAAACACTGACCTTAGCAGGCACCATGTGGCACAACTACGACACCAACAGGTATGAAACCTGGAAACAATCCCTATTATTTGTTCCAAAAAGCTACCCTCTGCTCTACCTGAAAGTGAATGAAATTGGACAGCTCAGCAATAGCTACAGCAGCATGTGACAGCTGGATCAAGAAAACTTGGGCCCTGCAGCCCGTGGCTGTCACCAGGCACTCTCACTTGCTGGCAGGTGGTGCGCGTTTCCTCTCTGAAGTGCCGGCTGTCATGAGAGCGGTTACAGGTTTCAAAGTTTCAGAGCATGGCTGCCACAGCAAAGGGGGAGGATTAACACACCACACTGGGAGTATTTGAGATGACTGAGCCATGATGTGCCCACGTTCACATCCTGGGAAGATGGCTCTGGATGTATTCAGGTTTTGTGCTGGTGGAAGGCTGGACGGAGGCTGCAGGTGAGCTTCCTCTCTCCTCCCCTTGCCTTTTCAGGTTCTTGGATCTTGATGTGATCTCTCTGCCTTTGGAGGAGGGGCAGATCATAGCACCTAACACTTCCAAAGCTTTGTCATTCAGCTTTTTAAAGAAAGGAAAATAATTACCATCTTGGTGACAACTTGCATCTGACCTGCTTTTGGTGGAGATAACCCTTCATTTTTACAATGCATTATGTTGTCTAAATTAGGAAACTTTAATAATGTATGCCATTTATCATAAGGCTTATGTGATAATGGTGGAAACTGACATAAAATGAAGAATTTATAATGCTAGATTAGTCTTATGAAACAGTGGTGTACCTTCATAAAGAGTCCAAAGAGCAATTATTATATGTGTTTGACTGGCACTGTAAAGTCGTTAGTTCAATCATCATTGACCAATTACTGCTTTATTGTATTTTCTTTTTATTTTTATGGTCAGAGAATGGCATTTTCCCCACAATCAGTCCTTGAGCACAAAGACAATAACAATTAAAAGAAATATTTTAAATCTGGGTTTTATCTGCACAGAGGGACCCATCCGTCACTATAAAGATCAGTTTTGCATGCAGCTGTATTTTAATCTAATAGCCACCAAATATTCAGTTTTCCAGAATCAGAAGTTCTAATTTTAAACATTCTTTAAAAAATCAGTGGTTCGTGTTTCACAAACTTGATCAAAATATTAGAGTTCCTCATGACCTTATACTTGTTTAAATATTGCATGTTTACAAAGAGGAGTGCGTGATAAGGTTACATATGACACTGATTAGAGTCCAGATAAGAACGATTATTGTGGTCATTAGGGACAGACTTGGGCAGTATCCAATATTATCAGCCAAAAGAAATAGAGAAATGTAATACTGTGTGAAAATGCTTATTTACCCTGACAGAGTACTGACCCGCAAATAAGGTTTAAGTCTCTAATTAAGCCGAAGGTATTACAGTAGCATAGTAATTGTATCTGTCGTGAGCTGTGGCTGCCTGATCTGCAACTCAGGAGTGCAGGAGCAAACTGGCCTGTGGTTTGAGGTGAGGTGCCTCAGTGACAGTCTGGAGGATGACCTTGACTTCAGCATGGTTGTATAGAGGACAAGGTTTTGGATCGTGTTCACAGCCAGGCGTACCGTGTGAAAACCAGCTCTTGACATCTAACACAGTGTGTGCCCCCTTAATTGTGGCTGTGTGCTGTCTTGCCCCCCCTGGCTACCTTGGAGGCACCTGGCTGAGGCTTCCTGGGTTCAGGGAGCAGCGCCTCCAAGAAGTGCCTCAGCAGTGCCTCCAGAAGCTCCAGGGAGAGCCTTGTGAGTATAAGGTCCTTAGCTCAAGGGAGACCCAGTGTTATTTGGTGTCCCTAAATGAAAACAAACCCAAGCCCAGCATTTCTCTGCCTGGTCCTCCCCTGCACAGCTCCTATCACTGCCCAGAGGGTCAATGGGTCTTGTCATACTACTTGTGCACAGCCTTTTCCTTCTCCCACCACACTAGTGGCTTCCCTGTGGTGTCTGTCCGTTCTTGGGCAGGAGCAGGCTCCCTTGGCTGTGCTGGTCTCCCTTCACCCTGTGAGGAGAAGCAGCACATGGCACCAGGTAAGAATACTTGGCCTCATACACACAGCCCAGTCTTGTGCTGTCTAGTGGGAGCCATCGGCTATGTTCTACCTGTGTGGCAGCAGGTAGAACACATACTTCTTTTCAAAGCCCTTCACACTCTAGTGGGGAGTGGAGGAGTTGATATGCAGGTAGTGATTGCCTCATGGCAGCCATAGATTTTCACAGGCTCAGGAGTAGCACAGCTCTGAAACAGCTTTTGGAAGTGAATTTTTAAAGAGTAAGTCCCATCCCCGTTTGCTGGTGTGAGGCAGGTAGTCACTGCTGTCCTGGGCAAGGCACTGAGAGCCTGTGCCAGTGGTCCTGTGCAGGCTGCAGCTCCCAGATAAGACTGTGACTGGGGCTCAGCATCAAGTGGTCATCAGCCGAGCAGAGCTGCTTCTTGCAAGATATTAGTAAATCTGCCTTGTCCTTCCATGTCCGCATTCTAAGTATATTTATATTTTGAGTTTGAGGTTAGCTTTTGAATCAGGAGAAGCTTTCTCAAGTATGCAAAAACCCATGTCAGGGGATGGGGAGGGGCAAGTCAGGAGCTCAAAGCTTTGTTCCAGTCTCAGAGATTTGACATCATTGGCATAAGTGCTCAGAGAATTACTAAGGTCCCCTAGTGACATGTTTTTGCATGTGCTGTGGTCCATCAGTGCCAGTCACTTTTCAAACATCACCTCCTAAGGGCACAGCAGCAAGCAATTCCTGAATGTCAGAAGTCAAGTAGGTCTGGCAGAAGGCTGGCTTGGCTGAACAGGAATCTTCTCCTGGAGATAAGGCAAAAAAAAAAAAAAAAAAAGGAAGGTGTATGCCCAGTGGAAGCAAGGTCACATGATGCAGGAAGAATTCAGAGATGCTGCTTGCTATTGTAGGGAGAAAATTTGTGTGGCCAAAGCTCAAAAAGAGTTGAAGCTGGCCAGAAATGTGGGGAAAAACAAAAAGAGTTTTTTCATATAGATTAATGGCAATAGGCAGTATAGAAATATCATTGGCTCATTACAGGATGAGGATGGTCACCTCACAAACAGGGACAGAGATAAGGCAGAAGTGTTTAGTGCTTTCTTTGCTTCTGTCTTCAACACAGATGGTGAATCAAGGGGGTCTCAGTGTCCTGAGCTGGAGGCCCATGACTGCAAGAATAATCAACTCCCATTCAACCCTGAATTTGTGTGGAATGTGCTGCTCCAGCTGGATCCCTACAAATCTATGGGGTCTGACGGGATTCATCCCAGAATCATCAAAGAGCTGCTGATATCATCGCAAAACCTCACGATGATTTTTCAGCAGTCTTGGGAATCTGGAGAGGTCCCAGCTGACTGGAAGCTGGCAAATGTTGTCCCAGTTGTCAACAAGGGCGAGGTGCAGGATCCCAGAAACTACAGGCTTGTCAGTCTCACTTCAGTGCCGGGTAAAGTTATTGAGAAGATTATTCTGGGAGGTATTGAAAAACAACTGAAAGACAACGTTGTCGGTCACAGCCAGCATGGCTTTCTGAGGCTTATCAAACCTGATTTCCTTCTATGACAAGGTAACTCACCTGCTTGATCAGGGGAAGCCAGTTGATGTAATTTTTTGGATTTCAGTAAAGATTTTGATGCTGTCTGTCACAGGATCCTTCTGGACAAAATGACCAGCACACAGATAAACACATTATGTGGTAGGTGCCTCACAGGTCAAGCACAGAGGGTAATAGTGAATGAGGTGACATCAGACTGGTGACCTGTCACTATTGGGGTTCTACAGGGCTCCTTGTTAGACTCAGTGTTCTTCAACATCTTCATAAATGACTTGGACACAGGACTGGAAGGGATACTGAGCAAGTTTGCAGATGACACAGAACTGGGAGAAGCTGTTGACTCCCTCAGAGGCAGGAAGGCCCTGCAAAGAGACCTTGACAAATTAGAGAGGGCTGGACAATGACCAACCATATGAAGTTCAACAAGGGGAAGCACCAGACTCCCCTCATCTGGGATGATTCAACCCTGAATGTATGTACAGACTCCAACATGAGATGTTGGAAAGCAGTGCCATGAAAGGGGCCTGAGGGTCCTGGTCCATATCAAGTTGAATAGGACTCAGCAGTGCCCTGGCAGCCAGGAGGGCCATCCATGCCCTGGGGGCATCGGGCAAAGCATTGCCAGCCGGTCAGCGGACGGGATTTTCCTGCTCTGCTCCGCACTGGTGCGGCCTCACCTTGAATATTGTGGCAGTTCTGGGCAACACAATATAAGAAAGATGTTAGGCCATTAGAGAGCGTCCAAAGCAGGGCAATGAAGATGTTGAAGGGCCTTGAGGGGAAGGCATATGAAGAGAGGCTGAGGGCACTTGGTCTGTTCAGCTGGAGAAGAGGAGACTGAGGGGAGACCTCATTGCAATTAAAACTTCCTAGTGAGGGGAAGAGGAAGAGGCACTGATCTCTTCTTTGTGTTGACCAGTAACAGGAACTGAAGGAAAAGCCTGAAGTTGTGTCAGGGGAGGTTTAGGTTGGGTATTAGAAAGAGGTTCTTCACCCAGAGGGTGGTTGGATGCTGGAACAGGCTCTCCAGGGAAGTGATCACAACACCAAGACTGACAGGGTTCAAGAAGCATTTGGATGACACTCATCACATGGTGTGACTCCTGGGGATGGTCCTGTGCAGGGCTAAGTGTTGGACTCCAGGATCCTTACGAATCCCTTCTAAATCAGCATATTCTGTGATTCTGTGAAATGGAAAAAGGTCTACTGAAAAATAGTACTTTGTACAGTAGAAATTCCCTCTTGAGTATTTCAGTTTCCCTTCAGAAGTCATGCTTTTAACCCTGCCTGATGTGCATCCAAGAATTTAATTTAATTCCCAATTGGTCAAAATATCTGCAAGTCCCTCATCACTACAGTTACCTATAATTAAATGATGAGAGAATCAGATCAGTGGAAGAGGTCAGCCAGATCTCTAGACAAAAATTTATCCTCCTGTTTGAAGGTGTACTAGGTGGGCTTACAACAAAATCCATAGGTGATTTGTCCTGATGTCCTCATAGTCCATTTTGAAATAATTTGTTTTACTTAAACGTGGAAGCAGCGAGACAAACCTCATCATTTAAAAGGCCTGCAGAAAGTTAGTATTGTGTGTTCCTATGTGCTTTTAGCTGATTTTTTTATGCATAACCTTTGCACAGTCTTTGGCTACAGAAGCTGAAGCAAAAAATGCATCAGAGATGAAGTGCCCATCATGGATCGCTCTGCGGGACACCGGGTCGCAAGTACTGATAAGGCTATGGTGGATGAAGAATTTCTCCTCGGCTCCAGTCCTGGTGTATCCAGCCCTGGAGAGTTTGACAAGCTACACCCATCTCCTTCCACTCCTGTCCCAGTGATTTTACCCATGAGGGTGGTTTTACTAAGCCAGACCCTCCTTTCCCTCCCCCTCACTTTATTTTCTTAAGAGACTTAATCAAAGGTAATTTGAGTTCCCATTGCTCTATCAATGGTTGTATTTAAAAGGGGCTTATCTGATTTCCATCACCAATTATGGGCTCCCATTTCTTGTTTATATCCATCTCAAATCTGACCAGGTCCCTGTTTGATTTTGATAGGAAGTCAGGGCTTCGTACAAAGCTAAGAAGATTCTGAAGCACATTTGTTCGGGTAAAATAATATCTTGAGAATTACTTCACTGGCACTGCACGAGGAGGGAGTGGAATAGGGTGGTCCCTGCCATTTCTGTTGAAAAATAAATTCTGAAGCCAAGATAGTAAATATATCCCTGAGCCAACACAGTGGGAGGGAAATCACAGTGCCCAGGAATATTGCTATTAAGGAGACTTGAGGTCAGAGGTTAATGTAACAGGAGTTGGTCTAGCCGGAAAGGTCAGGAAAGGTTGGCTTTGTAAGTACAGAGCTGTTTGATGACTTAACTATTTTGGGCAAGAAAAACATCTCTGCCCGTGTCACTGGGAGACAGCTGGCAAAAGCTGAGGTCTGTTAGGGAAGTGGCTGCTAAAAATCAATGTGACAAATTCTTGCACAAAATGTGGTGTCCTTGGACCATTAATGCTTTTTCATCTGTGACACAGCAGCTTTTAACCTGCTCTAGTGCTTTGCTCTGCTTGGTTTTAAAAATTCTTTTTTTTTTGAGGCATATGAATCCCTTGGATGCCACTGTAGCCACTGTAGCTCCCTCAGAGCTTTGGTAGCCCATATCAATGTATTTGGTGCCATTTCCCAAAATAATTTATCTAGCACACTTCTGGAAGAGATAGTGACCATACCGACACAGGTGATTGGGCTGGAGCAAGGACAGGGTGATCTTATGCCTGCAAAAAAAGGCAGTCAGGGATTCTGCATGATAAAATGCATCTTTTCCTGGAAGACAATGAATACCGGGGTGTTTGGGGCTCTTTTCAAAGCTATGGATATTCCTCAAGTACACAAGTCTTCCATTCTGTGGTAAAGAGGGAATCAGAGCACCTGAAACCCCAGTACATTGTGTAGCAGTCAGCTGGAAAAGCCACCCACCATGCTGCCCTCACTGTCTGCTAAAGGCTGCAGGATCCCCCTGGGATAACATGTACAGGAGCTAGCATGTGAGCTGAAGGAAAGTACTGTAGATTGGATGTCACATAGACTCAGAGAAATAAATTAGTACTCATTAAGTCTTTTTGCTGGGCCTTCTATCCCTGAAGGGAGTGATAGAGTAAAGCATAACATGTTTTGGGAAAGGTGCATATTTGCTGTATAATGAGGAGCTCAGTTGCCTGCAGGAGGAGTCAGGAGCATGTGGAACCAGGAATCCTTGCAGTAACCAGGAAACTTGCAGTAGGCTCCTAGCAGTATACTCCAGCCACATGCGTACATGTCACTATGCAGAGCATCAGAGACCATGCTCTGGGATTAACTGCTGGTAAGTGCAATTATGAGGCATTTTGAGATATCAGTTGTGCAGGGCAAACACACACAAACAACTATTCTTGATCTGTCAGGCTGTATCTTCGTAGCTCTTTCCTATCTCTTTAAGATGGTTGAGTAATTCTTGCTAAAAAACAAATAAAATCTCTCAGTCTGTTTTCTGACTGAAGTGATTTATTTTCTTGTGTGGAGAACCCTGAACAGAGTAAAAACAAGTGAGAAAGGAGGTTCATCCCAGCCAACTATGCAAGCTCGTGCTGTCGTAAGCACTGAAGTATTCCAGAGGCAAGTTCCTCTGAAAATGGGTGATATGCATGTTTTGACACTCCTGTTATTTCTCTTTTGGGGGCAATGTCATGCCTCTTTCTCAGAGGACATCAGCTTGGAGGTATATCTAATTGTTTTGACTGCTATAGCATGTGGAAGAGCTGCCCTGGAAAGCTAGTCTGCCCACGTCTTGATACGAAAGCTTGTAGAACTCACAAAAGTTCAATATTATTTGCAATAACTGGTTGCAGACCTTTCATTCCAGTTGGCACCTGTCTCTCATTACAAAAGGAGAAGCCCCTTCACTAGAGCTTTTCAATCCTCTGGTATTGCTGATTGCTTCTCCACAGTGATACACCCTTTCCCAACGTAGCAGCCACATCACACATAACATGGGGTTAGCGTTTTTCCACATTTTCCTCTCTCTTCCTTTGGGTTGCATGTTGGCCCTGTTCCGTTCTACCTACTATTGAAAAACTCAGCATATTTGATTTACTGTGTGCACTGCACATGTTGGTTGTGTCTTTTCTGCAGTGGCATGTGTGCTTCAGCTTTACAATGAAGGGTCTGTACAATGCACAGCAGGATAATCGGACATATATTGGCAGGGCATCGAATCAGTGCCAAGCCAATTAAACCATTAAACCTGATACAGTAAGCTTGATTGCAACTGGCTGTCTGAGGTCCTCACCAAATATGCTCCTGAGAAGGGAGATACGAACAGGATGTGCAGAAGGGGACCCTGCAGCAGGAGCTGGGAAGCTTTGACATCCAGGATTTTGAGTAATTACATCAGTTTGGACTGAATGCAGAAAAGATTTTTTTTAATGCACGCATTAAGAAACCACTCAAATTCTTTATGATATAAGATTAAATTATTTCACCCCGGATAAATCTTAAGATCAGCAAAAGTTTTAATGCTTGATTGCTCTTGAGGTAATATTTCAAGACTTGAATCATTCTCTTTTAAAATACCTCAAGTTTACAATGATAAATCTACGAAGCACTAAAAATCCTACTCAATCAACTCTGGTTCTTGAAATGGCATCTGCCTTTGAGCTATAAAAATAACAGATGATTTTTTGATAGCTTATCAGTTAACAGACTGCTTAGTTAGGATAGCACATTTTTATGCTAATCTTAGGGCTGTGATGAGCGAGCGAGAGAAAGAAAATCTATAGTATTATTTTGTATCTACTTTAAGTTCAGCCTAGCTTTTGGAAAAGATCTTCTAGGAATTGCCAGCCACACGGGGGTTTCAACACTTATCTGAATGGAGGTGGAATTGATTTAAACATGTTAAAATGATAGTATATGTAGCTGTTTAACGGTTCTCTTCTTCACCGCAGAGCAGACAGAGGAGGCAAGCAAAACAGGCACTGAGTGATTCCTGGCATGGCTGCTGAAGTGTCTCCATCAGCCCAGAAGAACAGGCAGCATCACCGTCTTGCTGCATTTATGGGTGCCCTCATCTCTGAGAAGCAGAGATTTTCTAAGCCTTTGGTCCTGCTCCCTCCCCTTGGCCCTGCTCCTCTGTGTAGCCTCTGAGGGAAGTGGGAGGAGACATACAGTCTGCTGGTGGGACACTTTTGGAAGGTAGCAGAGTGGATGGCACAATGGGAAAGTGCCTGGGCTTTTCTGTCTGTGCGTCAGACGTGCATGCTGTAATCTTGTTGGAGGGTTGCAACGGAGAAATGGTTCCTTCCATTTGTCTAATTTCTTGATTCCCTAAAACTGTGATTAGTTTGGTAAAAAAAAAAATATTGCAACAAATTTGAGGCAGATTTGGCATTTTGCTGGCATGAGTTAGAATTGATGGTTTCTCAGTGGCCAGGCAGTGGTACAGTGTGATTCCTCTTTTTGTTCACTCTGAAGAATTTTCACATTCTTCAAACAGAAATCATACTAACTTGGCTCAGTATCCACTACCGTTTCTTCTGGGAGATGAAATGACAAACTAAATGGACCTTGATTTGACCTACAGTGTCACTTTTGCACTCTTGTGTCTTTGATGTTGTTTGCATATATTCTTTTTCTAATTTCTCTTTTATGAAAAGATCAGAGTGTTGGTTTCAGGGTTTGGTTTTTTTTTTTAATAATAAATCAAATCCACATTCAGACCCAATTTTCCTAGAATTTAAGGTGGACAGGGATAAGGTCATAGTGGTTTGAATTTGATGCTCCTTACTGAGATAGTTTCCCATGTAATTCTATGTGTTTGGAATGGAGAAGACTATTTTAACTGAAAAACAGTATAAGCATTTAAAAATATGTCTCATCCAGTCAGCTTTCCTTATGTTTGTCCTCTGCTATGATGGCCATGACTTCTTTCTCTTTTGTCTCATGAAAAATTATTTCAGATCAGTATAAAAGTGTCTCATGAAGAATGAGAGCTGCCTGTGGAGGTAAAGCTTATTCTTTTTCTCTGATAAACATGTCAACAGCAGTCAGTCTCCTTGATCTCTCCAACAGGGACAAGTAATAAGCTAAGACGTTAAATGAGGAGGCATGAGAAATCTTTGTCTGTATTTGCTTCAGCCAGGGATTTGTACTTTAGAGCTGGATTAAATCAAGGTGGCACTCAGATCTTGACTGGCCAGTAGCAGCAGTGTGTTCTCAGGCAAGTTATCTTGACAGATCCAGAGAGGAATTTTGTCACCTTTGTGCCTGAAGTGGATGCTTTTGCTCTAAATTTGATCCAAAATCAAAACTGTAAAGGATACCTGGACATAAAAACTAAAACCTGAAGATATGAAATGCGATTGATTAATATGTGTAGACCACAAAATTAGGGATTTTTCTCCCTTTAGGGTCAAAGCCAAAGAAACATATTTGGTTCCCTAAGCTTGAGTGTGTGCAGGAAGGAGAAAGGAATGAGATCATTGCCTTCCCTATAGTTTGGAGACTTCCTCAGGGTCCCATTTTCCTTCTAGACATGCCACTCGGCTCCAAGCACAGGAAGGAGGAGGGATCCTGTCTACTTTGGTCTGCTGCAGATCTTTGTGCTGAGGAAATAAAACAAGGTACATTTGTAGTGGAGCAAGACAACCCCTTCCTCCTTTTTCTTATCCGTGTTGGTTGGAGCTTGTAAACACAGTAACTGTAATGCAGAACAATAGGAACCTGTGCTTTCATGGGGTTGCATCTCTTAAACTTGCTTATTTTTTATTTTCAACTTTTGTTGAAGACTACCGTATGCAGAGAGCATCTTTCAGCGGCAGAGAATTGTTAAGAAGAGTCAATGCGAGCAAAAATCTGCTAACAGTGTTGTGCTCCCACAGACCCCCAAAATCTGGGTAGGAGCATTAAAACAAAATGTGCTTCCTGTGACTTTTCTGATTTTTTTTTACTCTTCGGTTAAGTCAAAAGCTTGTAGAAAGGAACCTTTCAATTGTTTGCATCTTCATTCAGACATACTTATCAGCTAAAGTTAAATTACTCTTTCTTTGTGTAAACCAAAGTTCAGATGAATTTGGAGCTCATGGTTGGACAAGGTAGGAAAAAGGTTTCCTTCAGTAGTCCAATCACCATGTTGGCTAACTTGCTAGTGGATTCCATGCAGACTAATCCTATTTCTTGGATATCCTGCACACTGATTGCTCTCCCTAATTTCAGAGAAAGGTGCTCCATTGCTTATACACACAGAAATTTTACTTAGCCCTCTCTCCCAACAAGAGGACCTTGAGAAGGGTGAAGTTTTAAAAAAGCCTACTCTTTAAAAGCATCTGTTGAATAGTGTGTGAAAAACAGTAATAGAAAAATCTGTTTTACAACTTCACACTCTGAAAGTGGTTAAGTGGATAGAAGCTGAAGACAGAAGAAAGTGTTTTGATTTTATTTCTGAAAGCAAGGAAGTCACTGAAGTTTCAAAATGTCTGTAATAGAATGAGTCTGTGTGGCAGAGACTAGTGCTCGTTAAAATGAATTTACTACAAGAGTGTACAGAACTTTATAGAGATTTTGTGAAATCTAATGCTGAACATTTATGATAGCAAATAACTAGGCTTTGATTAGGCTGATGGGAATAAAAGTTCTTGGAGAGACTGGTTCGAGATTAAATGGAAACTAGCAGTACCTGCTAGAGACATGAGCTAAAAATCAGATTCAGGGCTCTG
Source organism: Serilophus lunatus (assembly GCA_013399895.1). Classification (NCBI taxonomy): domain Eukaryota; kingdom Metazoa; phylum Chordata; class Aves; order Passeriformes; family Eurylaimidae; genus Serilophus; species Serilophus lunatus. Next base: position 3,364,052 of record VXBA01004775.1, on the reverse strand, counting down.
GTGACTTTTTTCATCTGTGGTTTGTTTTTTACTGGAGCTAGGTAAGAAAAAGAAAGGCTAGTTTAATTTGCCCTGACAAGGTTTCCGGGCACGGTTAGACCTAAACATTTGCTTTATGTAATTATGATTTCCTCCTTTCTAATCTTTCTTCATCTTATTTTCTGACTCTGGACTGTGTGATATTGTGCAAAAGAGGATATGTGGGTTTGGATTTTGTACATTTGTGAGTGAGAAGGAAGAGAGAAGTGTAACAGGGACTGATTCGGTCCTACCTCTGCCTGGCACTAAGCTCCAATATTTGCACACAGTCCTGCTGCAGGTTTGAGGAATTGGCTAGGGCTGTGGTCTCCTGCTAGCTCAGCTTTTCTATCCAAGTCCTTTAATAGGGTATAAATTCTCTGTGTAAGTGTGAGAGGTGTGGAAATTAGATCAGCTTACAGGAAGCTATGGATGAAAGTGGATGAGGAGAAGGAAACTATTCTCCTTTGTGTACTGGGTGTGTGAAAAAATATCTGGTGGGAGGAGAGCATCCCAATCTCTGTCGCCTGTCCTAGGCTTTTCCCAGCTCCCTCATCCAGACTATTTTGACTCATGGTGTTCTGGTAACCATTGTGGAACAGGAAGGAGAAGGGGTAGGAAGGTGTGGAAATCACTTCTCAGCAAAACAGTCTCAGTACCTGGAAAAATAAGCTTTTTTTCCCTTCCCTTCATTGCTGTTTTGGGTACACGTGTCCTCCCCTTGGTGGTCACCGCAGATCCTGTCACCATCACTACTGTTCAGGAGGTTCTTGGATGCTCTTCATATTCAGTGCAGATGCTGGGCAATTTCTGCTCTTTCTTTGGCAAATAATTAATTCACAGGAGACATTTCAGACAGCCCAAAATTGCTCACAGATTTCACTTGAATTTCCTGAATGGATAGTTTTGAAAAACTCACGGGATAATGTCCACAAGATTTAATATAAAATCCATTTTGGATACCTGTCTCTTTTGCTTGCTTCTTGTTTAGGGAAGAGACAACTTTCCCATTTATGCACAGAAAATGTGAATACTTGGGCCACTGCCCAAAGATGAGGGTTCATTTTGGCATTAATGGATTTGTTTTTTCCTAGTAGATCCCTTTTATTTTCTGTGGCTTAAATCTTAATTATTTCAGGCAGACTAATGTTGAATGTGCAAGATTGAAATGACTGGAGCAGCATCCTCAACCTTGTTTGCCTGGAAAGTGTTCCATGCTCTGTGGTATGCAACATCTAGGGTAGATGTTTCTGTCTTTGCCATGCTGAAATTATTCTCTCGATATCTATTTACTTTCACCTCAAACACATATCAGGGATGATGTCAAAATTATTACTGGGTGTCCAGCCATTCTGATGTCAGCCACTCTCCTGTCTCTTTTTCCAATGTATATTGAAGTACTTTACAGAAAGCAGAGTAAGTATAAAAAGGATTGACTACCATCATTTTGTCTGGGATACCCATATTTGCTAAGTTGAGACATCCACTTGGATGTTTCTTCACCTCAGCACAGGAAAATGGCCTTCCCTCAGACATTGCTCACTCCCACAGCAATCTATGAGTACCTTACAAAAATTAAAAATGAAATGTTTCTGGAGGCTTTTTTCAGGACAGCAAATGAAGCTCAAGAAAAGTACTTCCACATCAATGTGAACCTTTTTTTTTGTTCTGATGTTGTAAGTCAAGCCATAGAGCTGATGAGTGTGTTATTTGTATGGTGCTATTCAAAGCCTTGTGATTCTGGGGCCAGGCCATGGCCATTGTATTTAGCCTGGATGTCAAGGTGTGGGTCACACTGAGGTGATTGCCAAATGCTTTGCACTGAGACATTTGGAGAGCAACAACTTTTTCTCTGCAGAAAGGCAAAAAACCAAGCCATTCCCCTCTTCCTCTGCTGCAGTTTTTTATTTTACACCACCAAGAGATGACATAAAATTTGATGAATTTCATCCTTTTTTTTTATACCCACTTGAACTACTATATAAATATTAATAGCTAAACACATTGCAAACAGGTGGGACCCGTTCTGCCTCTGGAGAGCTGCCACCGCTAAGTGATATCTCAGATGGGGTGACAGAACTTTCCCATGTGGGCGCTGTCTCTCCCTGCCAGCCCCTCGGACATGCCTGGAGCTGAGAGCTCTTTGTGTTTTTTTGGGCTTTTTTCTTTTTATGGCATCGCTATAACAGTTTTTCTTGGTCTTTTAACAGCTCATTCAGAAAGAGAAGGACAGGGAATTAAAAGGCAATTTTTTTCATTATCTTTTCTAGTTAGTGGGGTGTTTCAAAGGGAATTTGTTCCCGATGCCAACCAACCCCCTGTTGTGTGTCTGCGTCTGAGTACAGCATCTTTAAAACAGTAATAAAAAAGTGTTTATCTTTGAAATGCACAGTAAATTTGTCTTTCTAACACCTTGCCTCTTCCTTTAACCTGCTTTGCAGGTACTGTACAGACAGTGGTTGTGAGCACATATACCCTGTGTGTGCAACTGCGCAAGCAATGACCACATCTGTGATTTGTTCCTGTGCCCCTGCAGCTGGGCTCTTTTGGGCAGGACTTTGGGCAGCAAAGGGAAAGGGGTGGTTACGAGAAGCTGCAGGTCTGGAAGGAAGCCTGAGAGGTGATAGGGAGCTGCATACACTGGGGAGTGCCTGAATGACCCACTTACTCTTACTTATTCTATGATTATTTCCTCCACCCTGTCCGGATTACAGCATTCATCCATTCTTCACTGTAAAATCTTAAAAGAGAGGTAATGCTTAGAGTTCATTTGTCACAGACTGTGTTGGGGGTCAGCTGGCTGCAGTGGCTGCCTCCAGCTCGATGGAGCTGTTGGAGTGATTCCTACTGCCTTCTCAGGGCATGCAGAGCTTTCTTGTTTTCACTGGGGAAGTGATAGCCTTTTTCCTGAGCAAAATCAGGGATGGAGTTCAAAGGGGTCTTTTGGGTTTTGGTTTTTTCCTCAAAATGATGTTTCCATAGAAGCTATCAGTGGATTTTGACTTTCAAACAATCACAAGTCCAAAAATGCTGGGTTATTTAAAAACCTAATTTTTTCCTAAAATAGTCTTTGGTGAAAAATATATCCTTCATAACATTTACTTACTTCTTTCCTATTAGAACGAAAAGAGATGTAGCCCCAGCCAAATTTGAGAGCCTGAGAATCTGACTTGTAGGATATATTGTACTCAAAATAATTTCAAGTGGCATTTTTCAATAATTTTTAATTTCTCTTTTTGAAAGAATTTAGAACAGAAGAGAAGGTTGTTTCAGTTAGTGGTGTTTTGTTTGGTGGGTTTTGTTCCCTCCAAAAGCCTGTACAAAAAATTAAAGACTCAAATTTTCCTTAGGGGCAAGAACAGAAATATTAGTGATGTGCCACTTGCTTGGTGGCACCGTGGAGGGAATGGTGCAGCCATGAATCAGGGACTGCTGGCAGAGTCACTTTCCAATATGTGCAAATAAAAATGCAGACCACATATTACATCTGGGGTCTGAAGATTTATCAGGCTGCCATAAGGCCATAAGTTTGATTGTTTTCAGTTTTGGGGGGTTTTTTTTGAACTATCTAAACAGGTTGCATGAAATATTGCCTCCATTTTTTTATTAATACATTTTTAAAACTGATTCTAGCTGAGGAGGCTCCAGCATTCCTATTTAATGTTCTGATTAATGAGCATAAACAATGCTTTTAAGATATTTTTTACCTGTGTATAATCAAGCCATCTAGCCACCAGTAACTGCAAATGTCACAGATTTCAATGGTCTCTTTGGGACTTTTAATCTGTTTGCTTTTATAAAGGAGGTGATTTTATTTTTACATTAAGGAAGCATTAACATCATTAAATGGGCTCCCACTTTATGATAACTGCAAATGTCACATTGATCCAGAAAGATAAGAAAATGTGCTCGTCTTTGGAACAATATCCAAGGCAAGAGCAGGCAACCCACACTATTTGCATTAAAAAACAAATTGTATAAATGCAGAAGATTGATGTGCCATCTGTTCATGTCCTTCACTTTTCTGGCTCTTCTGTGTTGAGATATTTTTATGGAATAGTTACGTTTATTATTTTGAAAATGACTCACAGGTTAAAAAAGTTTATGATGGGCAATATAAGTTGAAGATATTAATTTACAGTATCTCAGGTATAAAAACTGGCATTAAAATTAACTTCCATGCCCACAAACAAACCACAGTATTCTGCAGTCTGTATTACCTAGATCCTAGGATCAGAGAAAAAGACTTTACCAGCAACACTAGCAGTTTATGAGGTGAATCTGAAACACCTAACTTATATATTGTGCTTCTCAAGTAATGGAAAGGCATTCAGAAAGGTATAGCACCTAGAAAAAGTTACTGATTGGGCTTTGTAACAAGAAGGTCAATGGTGGAACCTGTTTAAGGTCAGGCTATATGTTACCAGCAAAACATCAGCCTTAACTGAGGTGGATGTGGTGAGTAGAGTCCAGAATTGTCATTATTTTTGTCAGAATGCTAAGCCCTAATTCCAGGCAAGGGCTGCTGCCAGACCTGCAAACTTTAGAAAGACACCATGAAGAAAACCTGTCCTCCTCACCATGATGCCTCGCTATCATTTTCGTACCCCTCCTGCTTGCACACCGTGTCTCCCATTGCCTGGAGTAATGCCCATTGAGTGAGGCATTCCTCTGCAGTACCAGTTTATCGTTTTGTACCAAGCTCTATTTGGAAATTATCCTTGTTCCCAAGTCCCGAACTGAGGGACAGGATGGTGGAAAGGCAAGGGAATGCAGCAGGAGCATTGCTCTGATGCCCTGAGGCTAGGAGCAAGAAAAAGGAAGCTGGCATGTGTGGCACAGCACATGGAATTAAGGAGGCTGAGGATCGCAAGGGTGAGAGACAAATGAGAGGGAGAGGGGAGAAGAATCCAGCTGTAGGGGCTGCTGAAAACATGAGGTCTCCATATCTCCTGATAATGGAGCCCATCCAGACTTTCTGAACAACAGTCAGGGAGAAGGGTGGGAGAAGGGTGCTGCTATGTGCTATACAGGATCAGAGAAACCTCCAGCCCTGTGAGGCCCTCAAAATGTAAATCATGACACCCAGAAAGTTCACATTTGGAGATGTGCATGAGGCTGGATTTAATGATAATAAATCCTCTCCTCTCTCCTAATATTCCTTCTGCTAAAAATGGAGTGTCTCAGAGACTTATTGAATGAAGAGGGTCTTGCAAGTCAACACAGTTGTCCGATCCCTTTCTGAAACCATTTATCTTTTAATTTTCACAATATCCCACAGTGAGAAGTTTCTGGGTTGGCTATGCTTTGTGTGACAACATATTGTTGCCACTTTGCCTGCTTGGACTCTGCCACCTATTTGATTTGCCTGGTACTCTTCCCACCTCCAGTTCTCGGTTTGGAAGAAACACCGAGCTATTGTTTTCCTTGAATGATTTATCTTCTCCATGTTTCCATATGTTTATCAGTTTCTGATGATTTGATAGTCATCAGTGGGAGAAGACTTCATATCAGGAAAACATGATGCATGTTTTAAACCAAACCGAAAATATTGTGTTGGCATTGGTGGTGTGCTTGATAGCTCCAGCTGAAATGAAGATGCTGTCCTACAGCCTGTGTTGTGTGGAGCCTGAAGTTCCATGATCTTTTTCGAGAGCCATGGAGGGTAAAGTTAGGAAGAACAAATCCATTTTTGATTGGCAAAGTCAGTGTTAAGCAAGCCTGCATCCTCTCTACTGAACGTGTTTTAGTATAGGACAGCTGAAATATTTGAAAATCATTTTGATGCAATACCAAGACATACTAAAAGTATCTCTGCCCAAAGGTGTGCAGCCAACACATAGCAGAGCAGGAAATGGGTGTATAGGCAAAAGAAGTGATTAAATGTGCCCAGAAATAAAGTGAAGAGCTAATGACTCATAGTCAGCATGATTTTATAACCTGTGTTCAGAGCCTGACTCATCATGCCACCTAATCATACCCATGGGATAGGACTTGGTGAATGCCAAGTACTTCCCATCTTTTTCAAGGTGTCTGCACTACTCTTTAAACCAAAAAGGTTTGCCGCCGCTTCAGAAAATGCTGCATTTTTACACAGCAATCAAGTCACATTGATGCCTCACTAGCTGTGATTTTTGGCAGTAATATGGTGGTTGTTTGAGGTTTTGCCTGTTGGTGTTGAATAACTTCTGTCATGTCACCATAGATGGCACCATAGCTGGAGTCACAGAGTGGCCACAGGTGAGTCATATCTAAAGAATTTCTGGATATGCATTGTGGTTCTATAATGGATCTTAAAATCCTTATTGTTGAGTCTAATACTCCAGTCTGCCTCACAAAAATCAGCTACAGAAATTGAAGATGGACCAAAGGAAACCACGCCATTTCAGAAAAAAAGGTTTTAGTTTTGCTGTTAGGGTACCTTTTATCAAATTTAAATATTTTCTAGGAATGTTTATCTAAAATCTCAAGTTTTTAGTGTGTATTGCATAAGAGAATATACAGCACACATGGTACCTAGAAATGACACATTTTTTCTTAAGTAGATAAGCCCTGTATTTAAAATTTTAAATATTGTCCTTTATTAAAGAAGCTTGCCTTTAAATTGAAGAAGCCAGATGTCCATCTTTCTGTTTGGAGAATCTGATGTTTCTGCTCTCAGATCTACTGTCAGGGTCACAAAATTATTTCTCAGAGTGAAGGACCTTTTCAAATAACTTGTGTGCTGAACTAGTTCACCTTGGATAAGTTCACCAGCATTTACTTTTTGCTTTGAGAGACAGGCCAGCTTTGATGGAGTCTCCATGTCTAAGATTTTTCAAACCATCTTTATTATACTGCTCCAGCTAACTATGTGCACAAAGTGAATCCTACCCTGCAGATCAGTATGCTGTATAGCAAAAAAGAAAATAACATTTAAAAAACTCCAGATGTTTCAGTCAATGAAAAGAAAGAAAGAGAACGGCTCAGCACTGTACGCACCAAACTTCACTCATCATTTTCTGTGCTCCCATTTTCTGAGCTTGTTTGTGTCTTTCACTCAAGATTTACACTGTAAATAGACCGAAGAAAGGACAAGCTGCTGTGATGTTTTCTGGTACAGACCAGCTAACTGACCTGTGTCTTAACTTGCAGCTGAAGCTCCTAAAGCTGCTACTGCAGTTTAAACAAAGACTATTAATTCCAGGTGCTCCAAATATAGATCTGGAACATCATGATAAAATGGGGAGTTTCCTATTAAGTAAAAGTTTATTCCTTCTATTGATAATCTAAGTTGCCACTTTCATTTACTTGAACCTTTCCTCTTTTCATGGAATGGATTTCTTGATTTTCATTTGAGCCTTCTGTCAACACGGAAGTCGCTGGTGCTAGCAAAGTCGAAAAGCATATATTTGTTATGGAATGAAAACAGTAACTCAGGTTCTGTGCAAGGTCATCTTGGTTTGAGATAGACACTGTGGATGTAGCAGAGTAGGACTGCCCACAGTCAACACCATTCAGGCTGCAATCATTATGAGCAGCTGCAGGTATTAAGTCTCACGCCTTCTGTTGTGCTCAATGCATTTGGGTACGTATTTCCTCTTTGCTTTCAGAGGGATTAGAACAACTGACTCTGTTTAAATAGCTTTGTGGATCCTGAGTGGCAAAAACCACACCGGGAAATTACAGAAAATTGACAAAAGCCCAGATAAACAGCAAAGCTATTGATCATTCTGTAGGCTATCCCTTGCATGCTTATGAAACACTGTGGTTGACTGTGTGTCTTGCCAAATGTCAGGTAGAAAGCCCACGATGGATTGCTGATAGTTTTCCCCAAAGACTGTCAGTGTAATTTTCACACTTCTTTAGGAGTTTAGGGGTAAAGAAACATCTAATTCTGTCCTTGTGGCATAGAACAGGCTGTTGTATGGCAATTTGGGAGCCGGGTTTCATGCGAGGCTGAATTCCCAGATTGGTTTGGTCAGCTCTCCCTTCTCCATCTTGGCTTCAGTGCCTGTAGAAAGGCTGTATGCTCATACTTAGCAGAGTTGTGAAATACTTAGCCATTTATATCCCTCTGACTGCTGTTATTATCGCTTGTAGCTCAGTTGTGTACACTTTGTTTCCTTTCCAAAATCTGCTTGAAAACTATCCTTAGTGTGCTCCTGGCAACAGCGCTATGGCTCCATGGAATTGCATCCAAGCATTTGTTGGTATGATCTTCATGCCCTTCTGCACACGTACTCCTCATTTCTATCAAGGGTGTGACAGCAGAGCAAAGACAAGGCAGGAAGGATTCAGGCCTTGCTGCTTTCTTTGTGTAAAAAGATAAAGACAGACAGAGAGAGATGTATATCTCCGTGAGAATGACTTGAGTTGCCACTCAGCATCTTTGGCGGATGACCTTCACATCAAGGAAGGGTCTGGTCTAGGGTGGATGCATTTTACTCCTGGTCATAGAAAAAATACACAATGTTGCATTTTGTCACAAATACAGGTTACAAAAAGAAAGAGGCCACTAAACTAGCTACCTTCAAGAGGAGGAAAGGGCAGAAATTCAGCATTGGTTTATGTGTTTGTCTGTGAGAAACCTCTAGAGCTTTGCTTTTTGAAATGGCCGGGGTGTGGTGGCAGGGTTTTTTTGTTTTGGTTTGGTTTGGTTTTTGTAATGGAAACCGTTATTTATGTGACACTTAGACCACAATGCTCGTTTCACTCATTAACTCAGCAACACTAAGGATGCTCTCCAGACAATGGGAGTTAGACATTCAGCGTATTGTTATTACCATTCGTATGCCATTTATGCAATGGAAGATGTTTGCATATTACATTTGTCACAGACAACTATGGGGTATCAGATGTAGTGGTATTATTTTAAAATAGAACTGTAAAGTGCAACTAAATATGTTCAGCTGCAGATAGCTTTGGATTTTCTAAACTTAAAATTCCCATAATCTTATAAGAATGTGGTGCAATGTGAATGTTAATGGCTCAGGGGACTGGTGAAGGGAAACAAGGTTTCTTAACTCTTGATAAATAACACAAATCAAATCCAGCTTGATCATGTCTGAAAGTCACTATTATTCTCAGATTTACTTGGGGTTTTTTTGTTTTGTTTTGGTTGTGGTTTGACTATATGATCCAGTTTCCTAAATAAAAAGTTGACTCATTCTGATTTAAAAAAAAATAAAAATCAGAGTTGAAACTGAAGATTTTTAGATACTAACACAATTTGAGGGCTTGCTCACCCCTCTTTTTGGACTGAATGCTTCTAAATGAATCCTCCCAAGGAGAAACCTTTCTGCCCTCCAGGATGAAGTGGCTGTGCTGGAAGCCAGGTCTGCGCTCAACTGCAGCTTGGGTGTGTTTGTAAAGGTTTACTGCATCTTTGGCTTGAGAAGGGAGTACGTTGGTAACCCATGGGGAATAACTCAACAAGAACCTGGAGGGATGGGAAGTGACGTTTGAGTATCCTGGGTTACCCTCCATCATCATAGAAATTGAGCTAGTTCAGTCCCAAGGCCACACTGTGTTTCAAGGGAGTAGATTTTGAGAAATTATATGTTTTAAAGAAGAGGATAGTGAATGTTAAAAAAATCTGAGGAGGAGCAGTAGAAAAGTATGCAAAAATACTCAAGTCTGCAAATGCAGCAGGTAATGCTAAAAGACAGTATGGTTGAGGTAAAATATACAGCAATTTTGTTCTGTTATGTAAAATAAGCTTTTGATTTATGGAGTGTCAAAAATGTAGATTTCTATGCCTTTCACGATGAATTTTTTTGGCAAATTTTTGGATGAAAATGATTATGGGGAAAATGTTCAGAATATAATTATGGCTTTGCTGAAGAATTGAGGGCTCTTTAAAGATGTTTTCTGCTTGTATCTGCCACTGCTGCTGTCAGAGTGCCTCGCTGAACTACTGGGTGGCCCCAGCTGTTCTGTATATTTTACCCCCACCCCTCCTCCAGGGAAAAAAAGCACAATTTGGCCCAATACTTGCGAGAAATGAATTGATTCCACTGCAGACTCCATGCAATACATGCTGAGATGATTAAATAAAGACTATAAACTGTTGTAATAAAAAATCATGACTTGAAGTAGGGATAATCATCTTCGTTTTGTGGTAGGACAGCACCTATGGGGTCCTGGCCCATAACACCAATAAAAATGGTAATACAGAACGTCCTTCATGAGTCTTTGCTTCTTTTGGGAAGCAAAGTCCAGCTGAAAGCATTTTGAATGATGGTTATTTGAATGAAAGTATTTTTATTTCTAGCTTCTGCAATTAGAACAGTGAAATTTGAGTGGGAACATTTTTCTACCAGAGAAAAGCTTAGCCTGCAATTTAGTCTCAATTTATTTGGTTAGGAGAGCTGAACAACAAGACTTCAGGGTCATCCACTGGTTAGTAACCTCACAGTGAACTGTCTGCAGTGCATCTATTTTTTTAGCACTTGGCACCCCACTTGTAAATATACTATGGACCCCTATGAGGAGTTGCTGTTGCCTCCTCTGCTTTGAACATCAAGGCAAAAGGATCCTTACTCTGTTTATGAAACTGACACCAGCCTTGCCCAACAGCTCCATGCCAGTCATCCCCTCTGAGGACCTGGGTTTGGTATCAGCATGTTTCTGAGCACCGGGTCGTGGTCTAGTGAATCCCTTCTCTTCAAATCTGACCTCTCTTACTGTTTAAATATTGAATACCCTTAATTAGTAGTTTTCATGGAGGTTGGGGATGAATTATGGGGATGAATTAATATGAGCGATAAATGCATTAAGGTTTGCATGCTCTGCTTTTCCTGGAAGCTATTGTGGAAGCCAGTCCCAGACCAAGCAGAAATGCATCAGTATTGTCTCTGTGAGGTGTGGGGGTGGGCAACAGCTTCAACTGAGTCTATGAGCAGTGTCTGGAAAGATTTTATGTCCAGCAAGCCATTTACTCTTGTCTTGCTGTAATATATAACAATTAAATATGATAATTAACACTTCCCCCAGCACTACATAAGGTCTGCATTATGGTGTGCATCTACAGCATGGGCTTCTAAGGGAGAAGACATTAGCGCCAGGATCTTCCTTGGTGACCTGCAGGGAGGGTACCAATCCTTCATTCTTTGTGAAACAGTGGGCTTTTTTGCTTTATACAGTTATTACAGATATGGGTCAGATCCTGATCTGGTAAAAATCCATGTAGCCTGATTCCAGTGGACCTATTCCAGCTTGCAGAAGCCAAGGAGCTGGGCCTGTGCACTCTCTGCCTGCTCTGAGCTAATGCCGCTGGCTGTCTTCGAAGCTGTATCCTCCCCCTGCCATTAGTGGTACTATAATTAAGTTTCTGCCATCGTTTGCTGCCCTTTTCAACACATACACCCTCCTACATCTTTTGGAGGAATGTTCCCTTAGCAAAACAGTTTGCACGTCAATTGCTGATACAACATTGTGTTCTCGATGCCATGAGGTTGTATTAGCACTTATATTTGTGTTCACGAGGGTTGCTTGCATACATAAAGCCTGCGAGTGTTTCAGAATTAAGGCCATAGTATGCAGTGTTACTGGGCAATAATCTTATGATGTAACCATAAACCTCGATTGTCTGTTTAATATCTCAGATGTTTCAATTTGCATTTTGTTAAAACTTGGCAAAAGGTTATCAGCTCAGATCCAAAATTCTCACAAAAATTGTTCTAATATGTAAAGTAAGTTTTGATTTATGGAGTGACAAAAATGTAAATTTCTAAGCATTTCAGTTTATTTTTTTGCCAAACTTTAGTCTAAAATGACTTTTTTAAAGTGAAATGATTCTGGATGTAGTTATTTTCACGATTGTGAAGTAAAAGCAGTTGAAGATGTTAGTTTAACTGCATTAACAAATAATTATGGTAAAGAGTATTGCTTCCCAGGAAATGAATAAGGCATCTATACTGAGCTTATTAAGAGGAAGATGTATAGACAGAATATGGTATTATTTTTTACAGGGAACCCGAGTATAAAATAAACTATAAATACATTTAATATTACCAAAAGTATGTATTGCTCTTGATCTCCTCATGAAAGCTGTTTACTCTTTTCAGAGCCATTCTGCATTACAAAACACATCTTCGTTGGGTAACACTTGTTGTAAAAGAACACAGTACAAATACGTATTATTTCAAATAAGACTTGTTTTGCAATAGGAATACCTTTGACCATTGAGGAAAATACTCATTTCATGCTATAAGTACTATTAGAATATCACTCAAAGTAACACAGACCTCCAATGTATATACTTAGATAGATTTTGTAGAAGAAATGTGTAATAGCAGATTGCCTTTGATGGTATAAAATTTGAACATTGGGATAATCTCAGATTTGTAGTAGTAGTTCAGAAAAGGAGAGCATCGACACCTCACATAAAAAATCCTCAATTTAAATTCAGTTATCATATTTTCCTTTAAGATACACAGAAACATAATATTTCTTTCATAAATCCCTACTTTGTTGTTGTTGTTTTATACATAAAATAGGCAATGGGGTCTCTTGTGTTTAATCATTTTAATTAAAAGTGTGAATTTTGCCAGTTGCATCAGCTGGTCTATCATTTTCTAAGGAAGATTTTCTGCTGTGAAATCGGTTGTAAATCTGGTTACCTTTTAACATTTGAAATCCCAGAAAAGTATTTGGCTTCAAAGAGAAAAATATAAACGATTAACTATGCTTTTAATATTGGAAGGCTATCATTTAAATTTGATATTTTCCAACAAGCCTTCTAAAATACTTGTGGGGTGGGGTGCAAGGAATTCAGTGTACTTGTAGGCAAAACTTCTCTAGATAAAGCTTGAAATATCTCATGCAAGAAATGTCAGCATTTCCAAATTCTTTTCCTCAAGCGAAACAAATTAAAAAAAAAAATCAGAAAAGGAACATTTTCACACAGCAGGGAAAGGATTCTGAGGAGTTTTGAATGGGAAATGTCAAAACAGAAAGTGTAACTGTTTCAGTTTTCAGTTCTTTTCATTTTGATTCAAGATGAGATTTTTCATTTTGATTATCTCCATTACAGAATGAAAGGCCTTTGTCAAAACTGTCATTTTCACATGAAAAAGTTTCAAGTTGTAAGAATCACCTTTTTCCGGTGAGAAATCTTGTTGACTGAGGCAGCTGGACCAGCTCTACTGTGACGCTGAAGTGCAACAAACAGCTGCCCCGTACTCACATGTGGGTTTTGAGGAGGCTCTGCTGGCTGTCCCGGACGACGCTGCTCCTCAGCTGGGGCAGCCTCTCAAAGGAGCCTGGTGAGTTGAAAGGACCATCTGGCTTTGGATGGGTGACAGGCAATGTCAGGTGGCAATGTGGCCCCACAGTGTTTTGAAGGAGGATGCAGGCAAGGAGAGGGAGCAGGGCATGGGAAGGCATGCCCAGAGGCAATGGGCAAGCAAGACTTGATGTGCCAGATGTGCTCCATCCCGTGTCCACGAACCACCCCCTTTGAGAGGCATTCAGGACTGAAGACTCCCAGGATGCAGTTGATTAGAGTTTCTCACAGACTCGTATGTCTGAAATGTCAGGCACTCTGCTGATGCTTTTGGGTTTGATGCTTTCATATGTTTCAGCAGTCAGGGGAGAAGGACAAATCTGTGGGTTCCTCACTCGCTCCCTCTGTCCCTTGCCTGCCTGCACTCGTGCACACAGCAGGGCTGTCTCCTCACTGTGATGTATGGCACTTCTGGCAGAGCCAGGGCAGGCAGAGAAGTCCTGGGACAGACACTGCAGCTTCCTCCCCAGTGGGAATGCTCCCATCCCTGCATGCTCCCCAGCCAGCTGCACCCATTGCAAGGGGCATCAGTCCTCCATATGGGGACAGCTGTGCCATGCTTTTCTGGGGATAGCACCTGTATTTGAGACTCTGAAGGAGTACTCTGATGGTGACAACAGGACTCCTTAGATTGCTTTCACCAGAAAGACTCATGCCAATCTTCTAAAGTGCATGCATGCATGCAACGCGTCTCCTTGAAAGAAGGATGCTATGTCATGAGGAAACCACTTCCCTTGCTGTACCAGAACACAATAGGGTTTAAAGACACAAGAGATGCTACAGTAAATAGGCATGTAGGCTCTTGATCCTTTAGATACTTATATGGCTAATATCTCACTGATCTCATCAGGATGCATGACATGATTTTAGTAAAATGTGTGAGTGCAATTTGCAGGATGCTTTATAAAAGTGAAATTCTACTTTTGGTGTCAGAAACCAAAGCTAGAATGTTTTTGGATGCCAGAGAACAGAAACCAAACAGCTTAACCTCTCTCAATCTTGAGTTCTGTTCAATCTTCCCCCTCATATAAATCGACCATTTTTTACTTTTCTTTTGCATTCCTGATGCTGCATGTACCATATGTACTTTGTCACTGTGATCTGCTTAAGAAAAAAGTATATATTTAAATATATATTTTTTATATTTTTATATATTATTCAAATGTGTATATACATATTTAAAAGTAAAAAGATGCTGGTTTTTCAATCGCCTTTAGTTACAGCGGAGAGAAAATAAAGCTTTGATTTTTAAATGTTTATAAGTCATGCTTTCAGATCTCACAAGAAAGCTTATTTTTCCAACTGAGTACATGTATTTGAAGTTGCTAATTTTGCAGAACTTTCATGCTAGGCAAATTTGGATGAGTTCAGCAGGTCTCAAGAGTGTTCACCCAGGCTGTATTTGCATGTAGTTTTGAACATACATAGGAAGTCTCAGTCTAAAGAGTATCATCATCATTCAGCCTCTAAACATTTTCCTACTAACAGTCCATAAGCCTTAACTCCTCTTTAATGCATTGATTACATTTGATAATGCTCGTGCTTAATAACTGCCCAAACTGATAACCTCTGAGTAGACAACTTTGTGTAATATTTAGCCATGCCTTCATCAGTCCTCGATGCATGTGGCACACCAAATTATTCTTTGCATTAGCATAAACAAAAGAAATGCAGCTTAAGACACATCAGTATATTTTCCCTCCATTTGTGTTAATTGTAAGTATACTATACCCAAGTACTGATATAGCTTTACTGTATTGAAGCCTTCTAGTAAAACAGTATTTATTGTGAAACATAATTGCAGTTTCAATAACAACTCTTTCTTATTACTTAAAAAACATGTATTTAGCTAGATACCATGAACACTAAGTTTAGTTCACTTGGCAGCACTTTAACCGGCACTTTTACAATCTTTGTATTTAAAATCCCAAATAAGCCATAATTCACTGGCCATGCTGAGTGGTGACTGTATGCATCCTATGTTTTAGAATAAAAGTATAAAATTACAGAGATATGATCAATTATTTTTAAAAAATGTAAATGTAGTGAAATGGTGTAGAAGAGAACCACATTGGTCTTCATTACTCTAAAAACAGAAATTGCTGGGAAGCAGGGGAAAAAGTAATCTGGAAAGAAATGGTTCCTGGGGAGAAATGGCTTTTCTACAAATGGCACTGAGTGAATTCAAAAGAAAGTGGATAACAAGGCATTTGTTAATAACACGCCAAGGGTGTTTCATACCCTTCCATCTCTAAAATTACAAATGTAAAGTAAATGTACTCTGTCTTATCACAGGATTACTCACTGGAAGCCATGTCTTCTCTCTGTGACCGAGAGTAGTGTATGTTGAGTGAGAATCCCTCACTTTTGCAAGAGGCTACTTCTTCTGAATCACACAAGGAAACAATAGGGATCTACTCACATGAGAGACATTTCACTTTCGTCTCAAATATTCTTCTACAGCTACGAGTTGGAGCAGTTGGAGGGAAAACATGTGACGCCTTAAAGGGTATGCTTAATATTTTTAAGAATTCGCTTTAGCTAAGTGTCTGGATAACTTGGAATATTAAGGGATAGAAGAGCCTGTGTTCCTGTGTGTTTGCATTCTTGTGTGTAGATAAGTGGGGTAAAAGACAAAACATAGAGTTAGGCTTCCAGACCTACTAAAGGCTGGACATGGGTGGGATTAAGTAATAAGAGACAATTCTGTTGGATGTCGAGGTAACATAGAAGTAAGATAGACTTTGATTGGATAGTATGGGGGATGGGTGCTCAAAATATTATAACAATGGGAAGATTGTTATGATTCTCCTCTTTGGATCATTGGCCTTTGACCAGTAAAGCTGCTTCTCCCCTTCACTCCGTGTTTTTCAATTTTTTATCTGTGGCCCTTATGGCATCACATGTGGCACTGTTTTGCTGAAATACGACCTTGAAATTTTGGGGGTTTTTCTTCTTGAAGGAAAGCACCTTAGAAGGAGTCCTTTGAGTTCCTATAAAAAAGGGGACTTTACTCATTGTGTTTACAGGAGCCCTTGGATTCAAATGGGAGGTGGGACAGGTTGCCAGTGTACTGGTAGCAGCCCTCTCATGGCCAAGGTCTGGTGAGAGGGGAGCAGAGCTGTGTTCTTTTAAAGCATCTCCTCCTTATGCTGACAAGGGCAATTCATTCTAGAGCAGAATGGGGAAGGGTCCCACCACCACAGAGGAGCGATTAACTCCCTCAAGTAATAACTTAATTAGGGGTAAAGTCTCCCACAGAGCATGTAATCTGGCTCTATATATACTGAGAGCAGAGCGTGGATGAGTGAAAATTTTAACTTACCTTGTGAAAAGTTTAAGTAGTTTCAGAAATGTGGCTGTCTGGAATAAACCAAAGCTTTTCTCTAAAAGGGAGGTACTTAACACTGGTCAAATAATAGGAGACTCATGAGCAGTCACCTGATAAACATAAGTCTGTATAAAAATGCAACATTTTGAAATTTTGGTTAACTTGGTGACAATTAGGAACTGCATGAACAAGTATAGATGATATTTTAAAGCTTGGTTACAGGAATGAGCTAATATTTCAGTAGTCTTATGATGCAGATTTATTTCCATCATAATTTCTTAAGACATTGTTCCAAAGGAGCTGGAGGCCTCTTAAGAAGAGAGATTACTCAAGACAAAGGCATTTTGTAGACAGTGCACCAGGGATGGTCTTCAAATACATTTACCTTTAGCTTAGTGTTACTTTTTTGGTATTGCTCCCTTTTTATATTTTTTCCCTATGTTGTGTCAGTTCTGCTGTTGGATGATTTGTTAGGGACAAGGGATCACTTGGTAATGCTGTTTTATGTATTTTTTTACCACATTCATAGGCAATGGAAACTGTTTGGTGTCCTCAACCAAATTGTTTGAAGCAGTAAAGGCCTAAAGGATAATTATTTTCCTACGAGTTTTAGGAATATATGTGGCTGTTTAGTGCAGAAAGGCTCTGTCAGTTTAGATGGATTGCAAGGCTGTGGCATCAGCAGGCATCTTACCAGCCATCAAAAGATAAGCATACCTGGAGACATCATGCTGTATGGATGGCTCAGGTATATGCAACACTTGTCTAGCAGCTCACAGCCTAAGGCCCTGTGAGCTCAGGCTTTGTTATATATTTAGTGGTATTGGAAATACATGGTAAACTTAGGCAGGCTACACATTTGGTGTCGCTTTGCTGCCAGAAGCGCTAGTCCTGCTGTCCAACCCAGTACTGTCTTCCCAGTCCTGGTCATCGTGACAGAACCAGGATGCACACTGTGGAGCAGCTGAGTGACCCACTCTGTCCAAAAACGGATTTTATTTGGCCAGGTTAGTTTGTAGCTTGATGAGATTCTTGATGTAGTCCCTGAGACAGTTGTTTCAGTGTTGATTCAGGCCCAAAGGATGAGCAGTATCCTGTGCCAGGGTGGAGCTGCCCCTTTTGGTATCTTCAGTTGGTCATGACACTGAATGCTGGGGATCCAAGTGAGCTATTTGTTTGTTGTATGATTGCCTTGCCTTTTTTTCTGCTCCCATTTCAAGTAAATCGTTGTGAGTTATCAGGAAAGTCGCTCGGCATCTTTGTTGCAAGCCTTTTGGGTAAACGGCAGCAGCTTTGCACTTGTGAATTTTCTTCTGTTCCTCCTAACCATATTCTAATTTGGAGTTTTTTAATTTTTCTGTTTAACAGGAAAGATGCCTGCTCTAAAAATATAGAATATGGCTCCAGATCCCTGTTCTGAGAACAGCTGGTCACGTTCAAAATGAACGCCTGAAGAAAATAGCAAATTTGAAAAGAAATGTGAGTTTATGAATTCTGGCAAGTGAAAGGCTGGCCTGAGGTAAGCCAGCCAATTCCTGGATGACTCCAGCACCAGTGTGAGCGCCAGCACTTTTGCCTTCTCTCTTTCACTGCAGAGCTGGTGCTAAGGTTTTGGTTTCACGTAAACTGTTCCCCAAATGGTTAGTTCTGGAAATAACAGCCCAGTTCCAATGATGACACAGGTGACATTTTCAAAATCAAAAACTGGGACAGTTCTGTAGTGACATTTTTAGGGTCTCAAAATATCCCTGCAAAAGACGAACGTATGCTTAAAAAAACATGCTGATGTCACTACTGCCAGTGTCTGCTTCAACAGCGATACATACATACGTCCCTGAGCACAAGGTTTTTTCCAGTTGCTTTAGTTCAAAGTAAATTGTGTCATGAAACACCAAAAGTGCTGCTAACATTCATTCTGGTCTTGTCTGAATCATGAGGCTGAACCAATTTAACTTAAATTAGTTCAGTAAACCAGCAGGACAAGTATGCAGAATCTCTTGGATTGTGTAAACTCATTATCTTTGAGCCCATACATTTGATTGGTGTGCAGTAGCTGGCCACAGCTTGGGTTTTAAATGTCATGTAGGCATTTGCACACAAGGCTGCCTGGGTATGAAATCCCAGGGCCACACGAGCCAACACAGGTGTGTGAGTAGTGGCATGGAGAGGGAGCTGTGCAGGGGCTCTGCTCAGCAGCTGCTCTGCCCATCCCAGCTCCAGGTGCAAGTTGAACTCACGGCTTTGCTTTCTGTACACATATAGTATAACTTTTGCTCATTTGGGAGGAATTTCTTGACCACGTGTTTTGCACCTAGGAGGAAATCAAACATTTTTCACTTTAGATTGAAAGTGAAAAAACTTGTGTACCCCAGGTGCTGAAAGAAGCTTCTGGGTTGCTGAGATATCCTATGGGGCCAGGACAGTCTTGCTAAAAGAAATGTCAATGTCCTTCGTGTTTTAGCTATTACAAACTAAAATAGTTTTTCACACAGAGTCACAAGTCACATTAATTAAAAGTGGAGCTTTCATGTCATCAAAATACAGTGAATCCTGGAGGCTCTGCTGTGTATGCTGTGTCTGGAACAACATGTTGGAGATGATAGATATGTCTGCTAATAAGTACAAAGCATGCTCCCTCAGGGACTGCAAGGTGCTCCATGAGTTGAACTGTTGGAACAGCTTTGTGAAAAACATGGGATTTGCTCTAACTTGCAAGTAACCTCTGAGCTCAAGGCATTACCTTAGGCATTTTGGGAAATGAGAAGCGTCTTTCTAAAGCCTCTGCCCTCCTTTCTTGGCAGGACCAAGCACAAGAAGGGGCCAGGGTACAAGCAGTAAAGAAGTCTGTGCCACTCAGCAGTGCGCTGGGAGGAGCTGCAGGGCTCCCAGGCATCTCCAAGACTACTGAACTCATTTGTCCAGACCACTTAGCTTAAGGACAACTGCTCAAAGTACTTTACAATGTTAAGTGTACACACCAAAAGGTGATGGGTACACAGAAGTAAATGGTAGGCATCTTAAATATACTGGCTCTACCCCTTGTTACAAAATGGCTTTTCTGCTGATAGGTATTTCCTACAGTGTTTGCCAAACAGTAGGTTCATGGCTTAGTCAGGGACAAAGTTATTAAGGACATAAAACACCATCTGGATGATGCTAATAAACATAAAACCTAACCTTCAGATACACTGCAGCAGTGACCAGACTGCACCAGACCAGATTACACTTTCTGTTAGAGTCTGAGACTTGTACTAACCCTCGTGGCTGCCCAACCTCATATCTTTTACTCTGAAAATGTAAAATGTAGTTATTTCAGTGAGACAACCAAGTGACCTATCCCTGACATCTTACTGGAATACAGTGTTAAAAGGACTTATTTCCTAGTAGAGTTTCTTTTTCCATTTCTAAACAGTTGGTGGTTGCTTTTAAACTTTTTTTTAGGATTTCTGTTTCTCAGTTTAGTTGGCAGTTCATGTGGCAAGTAAAAAAATTTAAAACCCTCTTGCAAGCTGAAAACACCCAAATCTATCTTATAAATGCATTTTTTACTTATTTTTACAAGGAAATGATGGGATTTTCCATCCAAAATCTATTCTGTGCTGTAGGAATAACCTAGATATCACTTTACTCCCATAGCGTCTTGCAGAATATATCACTGTAAGGAAGAGAGAAGGCTATGCAGGCCTCACCCTAGCTATTTAACACTAAAGGATTGTTTTCCTCTGCAGAAAGAGTTTGGTTTTCTTTCTATGACAGGACATGGTGCGTCAAATGAATTTGTGCTTTCCAGTAGCTCTTGCCATAGAATGCTGGTATTTGCCGGCAAACGTAACACAGGCATTGTGGTTTATTGTTCCAAATGTAACTGCTTTGCTGGTCGCAGGTGAGAAGTGCTGGCAACGGGCAGCCACTCTGGGTGCCCCCAGCAGCACTGTCCTCTACAAGGCTCAAAGACAAGGTCCAGCATTGGCTTTGGTGAGCAGTGCTGTGCTCTGCGAGGACCTGCGCTGAAACCTGTGACTCAGCTTGCAATCAGGATCTCACGCCTGTGGCAGCACTGTAAGTATCTGCCTCTTTACCCGCCCAGGCTGAACCGAGCAGACCTCCAGACAAATGTAACTTCATGTGTTATTCAGTGCTATGAGACTGCGAGGAAGATGCACACATTAAGGTGTCCAAATCTGATGCCAGAACTAGTCAGATGCTTCCCAAATGAGCATGCACATGTGCGAGAATTGGAAATGTTACACTTAAAAAGGACAGAAAGTAAAGTTTGCTGTCTAATCAGAGGCTTTTCCATGCTGTCAGGCTTATTTGCAGCTTTGTATATGGCACATTAAAATAGACAGGACAATTGTAAGATACCTGTAAGTCTAGTCTCAGCTTTCTGCACAACCCAGGAGTGGAGCAGTTAAATAGCTTTGCCACTGTCACTTGGTACTTGTCAAACAGTGTCATTCTTGGAAAAAAATAAATCACAAAACGCAATGAGCCCTACCATGGAAACAGCAGCAAAGCTTGACCACTTGGCAGCATCAGTACCTGCCCATAGGCCTGAGCAGTGTCTCTGACATGGGGAAATTGTAGCTATAGGGACATATGTTAGTTTTTCTCCCTTCTATACATAGGCTCAGTATTAGAAAAATGTTTTCTACAGGAGTAAAAGGTAGTTCCACTGTGCCTCGATGACAATTGTAGAGATAGTTCTGGAAGCAAGAGTGCAAGTGTCCGACTCTCACTTTGTGAAATGGTTGATGCTAATTATTCCTCTGCACTTAATGCTCACTGTAGACAGTACTTCTGTTATGTAAGTTTAGAAGTATTCCCTCCATTTCCTCAGAGAATTTAGGTGATGGAGATCTCCCCTCTCTGTCTCTTTGCTAATAACACTGCTGTGACACAAACACCTCTCATGCCCACAGAGCAGATGAGCACAGATGGAGTTCTTACGAGGTCTTGATCACTTTTTTTGGTCTCATAAAAATGCACAGGAAAGACTTGCAACCCCCAGCAGTGTCCAGTCTCAAAGGAAAGAAAGAGTGTGAGAGTTTTAAGCAATAGTAGTGAGGGAAAGTTGGTGTTTTAGTGCAGGGCACAGGTTTCCATCTGGACAAGTGTTCTTGGCTCACCTCCACCACCCAGTGTTGATGGGAAATTTGGTATCAGGCAGAAGCTTGGGACTGAGCTTCCCATTCCAGCGCAGGAACCTATGTGTCGAGAGGGAGCACTTGGTTTCTCCTTCCCTGACCTCTTTTCCCTATCCCCTACACTCTGCAGCTGGGATGTGGGATTATTTTGCATATGTCTGCTCAGAGACACAAGGTGTAAACAAAGTGAAAATGCTCAGTCAGTAGCATATACTCAACTAAACCACTTTCTACTCTTGAACTTTAAATTCTAGTAAGACATT
Organism: Serilophus lunatus; assembly: GCA_013399895.1. Taxonomy (NCBI): domain Eukaryota; kingdom Metazoa; phylum Chordata; class Aves; order Passeriformes; family Eurylaimidae; genus Serilophus; species Serilophus lunatus. Next base: position 3,342,023 of record VXBA01004775.1, on the reverse strand, counting down.
TGGTCAAAATCTTAATCTGACTGAAGCCATTATGGGTGTATGACACCCAGATGAAAGTAGCATTTCAGGTTTTTGTCCGATATATACTTTGGGTCAGATTTTACATTCCTTTTCAAGAATATACTGCCTTTAGTTGTCTCCGTGTGTGGTGGATTTAGCTTCAGGTGGAAGAAACTAGCAATTTTTGCAAACAAAAAATTTCATCCCTATGAAAATTGGTTGCAATTCAATAATTCATAGAGTAATATTCAGAACAAGAAACATCAGAATAAAACGTAACTAAATATTCACAGTTTGGGAATATCCATGTTTACTTGCTAATGCTTTTTGCAAAATAGGAGCCCAAATATATGAAATCTGTGCTATTATTCATTACAATTAAATGGGCTTTGGTTCTCAGAAACTTCTGCTAAAATCTGCACTCTGGTGAACAAGCCTGTACTAGATTATTTAGTGTCTGCTATTAATAAATATTTCATTGTGGTGATGGAAAATATTTCTTTTTCTTTGTGATACAAGCCCATTTTTTACATCCTGAAGGAATTTAAGGCTTCTTTTCTCTTTTTTATTTCTTTTCTTTTTCTTTTTTCTTTTTTTCTTTTCTTTTCTTTTCTTTTCTTTTCTTTTCTTTTCTTTTCTTTTCTTTTCTTTTCTTTTTCTTTCCTTTCCTTTTCTTTTCTTTTTTCTTTTCTTCTTTTTCTTTTTCTCTTTTCCTTTTCCCTGGGATAGGACTTTCCTGCACAGGCAGCTGTTGATCTGATTAAGCAGCTCACATTTGGGTTACTTGGCTTGGTGTGATTAAGACAACATGGTAGGCTGGAAAAGGCAAATAGAAGAAGTGAGCCCAAATCACCCTTGAGAAACTGTCCCTTCTTTCAGTGATACTGAGATGCTGCTGAATTCAGACAAGGTTCCTGACACTAAACCAGCATTTCAGATGAAGAGGCCTTTTCAGTCAATGGTCTTTCTAAGCCAATGGAAAACAAGCGAGTTTTCCAAAAGCCATTTTTCAATGGAAATATTCTTTGCCAGAGATATCATGAGGAATCAGTTCCTGCTACCAGAATGGGACTCTATTGTGTATTAGAGAATTGAGATGAAGGAGGAAACATGGCCAAAGCATCTTTGTGTTTCACCATACAGCATTGGGAAATCAGGAAAATTTCTGACAAAAACATCTTTTAAATTTTTTTTATCTTTTTTTATCAGAACATCCATAGGAAGATAAACAGGCAGGAGGGGAGATGCTGGGAAAGAAGAGGCAGGCAATAGATTTCCTCATCAACTCAGCTTCCTTGGCTGTAGGACCAGAAGTCCTCTGTCCCACAGGACTTGCTCAGTTTCCCTTTTCTTGGCTGACAGATCCAGTGGGCCACAGCAGTGATATGAATGCCATGATTCTTTCTATACCACAAGCATCAATGCATATCCTGAGGTATTTGTGTATGTTCTTTTCTGGTCTTGGCCAAAGGCTTCTCAGGAAGGCTTCTCTAGCTGCACAGCTTCCCTCCACTGATATCTTCAAATAGGGCTGTGCATTGGCTAGCATTAATGTAACATGGGAATCACATGGATGATAATCCAACACTCATCAACACCATTGAAAATTGTTTATGCTCCTCAATAAGAGCAAAAGCATGCCCAATTCAGTCAGATGGCTGAGATTCCCACCCTTTCTGACTGCTTTCTAAGTCATCAGTTTTCATGTTGAGTCTGGGGTTTTTTTTAAAAGATAAGTGGTAGTCAAAGGAGCAACTGCAAGTAACAGTGCTCAGGGCCCAGCAAAGATGTGTGTGCAGGTTCTGCACTTCCCATACCTGCCTTGGGGTCCTTGCTGAGACCTCTGTGACCGGGCACTCTTACAGATCCCACAGAAGACAGGGAGGAGGAAAGCACAGATGCAGGAAAGCAAAATGCCTGCTCCTGCTTTCTCCCAGAAGAGCTGACCAAAGCAGCATTGTCTTTTGCTTCCTGGTCTGTTCTCTGTTTTGGGCTTTGCTGCTTCTTCAGTGTTAAAGTGTCCAGCATGCAGTGTGTGTTTATGGCAGAAATCTGGGGGGAAGAGGGGGCTACAGGCACTTCAGTTATCTCAGTACAGGGGTTCGTGGAAGAGATGCAAAGTTCACAAAATCTCATGCTTTTTAGGCAGTACTGTAATGTTTTTTTCCTGAAATCCAGGTCTAATAGCTGTTTAGGAATCCGAAATGTAAAGATTGACAATGTTTTCTAATTCCTCCATTACTTCAGATGATTGATTCTATTTTCTAAATAAAGAAGGTGTCTTTTCATGTTGAATGAACCATATTCCAATGTCCTTTCATTATTTATGTTCATTAATGAACAATCCCCCTCCTGCCCTACCACCTCTCATTTGCCCATAATGTAGTGGCCATTATATTCCTATACCAAAATCACACACCCTTAACTGTTTTTAATAATCTGCGTGTGGTCTGTCTGGCTGTTCTGTCTGTCAGGCACAAGTTTCCAAGGCTATTAAAAAGGAAAAATAGCATTGACTCCTGTCAATGAGACTGGGGAAGATTTTCAAGGTCAAATCCTGCAGCAAACTGCTTTCTTTCACAAATGTGAGAGACTTGTAAGAACCCCATTCACGTGATAAATATTTATGATTTGGGAGGAGGAATTCAAGAGTAAGTGAAATCTTCTGACATTGACTATCGTGGGAATTTGGAGGGGAGAAGGATGGGAACAAAATTAAGGGGAAAACCTTCAGCAATTTTAATCATTTCAATTGCATTTTCTCAGCAATTTACTTTTCACTTGGGAAAAATTCTTTTCCATTGGAAATTGTGAATGGGAGGGGAACTCTTTTCCTTTCCAGTATAAGTTCCTTATATTAAGCCTGTAAATCCTGAAGCGGGTCTCTCTCAGTGTAAAATACCATTGTGGTAATGGGTTTGTTGGCAACACTCAAAGCTGAGGGACTACATGAATTTGCCAATGTATGGATCTGCTTTCCTTCATTCCAAGTTTCTCAGCTGACTTGTAATTACATTGCATGGAAGGTATATATGTTTTCTTGGAGTAAACTGAGATTTTGTCCCAGGGGAGGAGTAAACCCTTATTCCTTTTTCCTTTCTTCGTGTAGAAGCCTGAGGAGATGGAGACCACTCCCTTTAGATTTAAACATGTTTCATTGCCAAGAGTATTATATCTTAGTTAAGGGATGAAATACATTTGAGTAAATATCCCTTGTCTAATTTTGGAGAGTTTAAATCTTGAGTATCCTAGAAGAGAATGGCCAGATTTTCTCAGTAGTAGCTGGACATTTCTAGGAAAGTCTGGAAGCACAAGGCAGCATGAGTTCTGTACGGCCTGATTTATCTGTGGGCTTCTCACTTTTTGTTCCCATCAAAACAGTTTCAGCTTCTTTTAGTGGGTCCTTGTGTGACTTCAACTTTTCCTTAAGAAATGAAGTTCAATTAAATTTTAAAATCTGACTCTTCTGAAGCTCTGAGTAGAAAACATTGTCCCCCTAACAGAGACATTCCTTTGGGGATACTAAAGCATCCACTCAGCCATGTTGGACAGAAACAAGGAAATTTCATATTCCCAAACAGGAATGTTTTCATTCTACCTCAGTCTGACTTTCTCCTCTGTTTGTGCATAATCCAAATACACTTCTGCATGGACTTAGGTTGTTAGTCTAGCTGCATCATCTAAGATATACCTTTTGCATAGTTTTCTGAATATTTTAGCAGTTTTAATAGTAAGCATAGGTATTTGTGTTCCTCTAACAGGTGAAATGTTCTTTGAGCTGATGAGGGTAATAAAAGAAAAAAATGGTTTATACACAGTTTATTTTTGTATGTAAAAGAAAAAAAACACCTAACCTACCATGTTACCCCAAGAAACCTAGCAGAAATTCATACATTAAAGCCCAGCAACATCAGTTCTAGCACAGCATGTAAAAGGAAAACATTTTTCGCAGTTTCAGCAACCCATCACCATAATTTTCCTCTGAAAGTCCAGGCAAATGGGATAGAGCATGCACGGCATGCATGGGATGATGCACGGCACTAGCAGGCTCTGTTGTCTGAAACAGATGAGATAAGAAATAACACATCAGCTCCACAGATCCTCTTCCTCTGCTCATCTCAGACCTCCATGTCAACCCCTGCCCCTGCTTTCTTTCACCTCCCTTCTCCATCCGTGTTTCTTTTTAACATTGTTCTTAGTCTCCTCATACACCCCCCATGCCTTGGGTTTTGGCCACAGTCTCTGGCAACTGGAGGACCTGCATGTTCTTCCACAGACCTGAGAGCAGAACCAAACAGACAGCTAAGTCTCCAGGACAACAGAGCACTTGTATTCAGCCTCACCTCCTCCAGTGTTTCAATATTTTCATGTAAAAACAAGTAGTGCCCTCAAAATATGGAAAAATCTCATCAGAGCATCCAGAGGGTTCAGCTGAGCATGGGTACCCAAAGTACCACTGGTAATGATTTCCAACCTGGAGAAAATATAAACCACAGGTTACACAGAATTACACGGAATTAATAAGGTTGGAAAAGACCATGGAGATCATCAAGTCCAACCTTTACCTAGCTTGACAACCTACCCAACATCAGTCTAACATCTATACCATCTAAACCATTTAAACCATCTAAACCAGACCACTAAGTTCATCATCCAACCTATCCTTAAACACATCCAAGGATGGTGACTCCACCACCTTGCTGGGAAGCCCATACCAGTGGGGGATCACTCTCACTGTGAAAAAGTTCCTCCCGATACCCAATCTAAACCTCCCCTGACGCAGCCTAAGGCTGTGTCCTCTTGTTCTGTCACTGGGAGCCTGAGAGAAGAGACCGACCCCCGCCTGACTACAGCCTCCTCTCAGGTAGTTATAGACAGCAATAAGGTCACCCCTGAGCCTCCTCTTCTCCAGGCTGAACAATCCCAGCTCCCTCAGCCGTTCCTCATAGGGCTTGTGCTCCAGCCCCTTCACCATCCTCGTTGCCCTTCTCTGGACACGCTCCAGCAACTCAATATCCTTCTTAAACTGAGGGGCCCAGAACTGGACACAGTACTCGAGCTGTGGCCTAACCAGTGCCAAGTACAAGGGAAGGATAACTTCCCTGGTCCTACTGGCAACACTATTCTTGATGCAGGCCAGGATGCCATTGGCCTTCTTGGCCACCTGGGCACACTGCTGACTCATATTCAGCTTCCTATCAACCAGCACCCCCAAGTCCCTCTCTGCCTGGGCATCCTCCAGCCACACCGACCCCAGCCTATAACTCTGCATGGGGTTATTGCGGCCAAAGTGCAAAACCCGGCACTTGGATTTATTAAACCTCATGCTATTGGACTCAGCCCATCTATCCAGCCTGTCAAGGTCTCTCTGCAGAGCCCTCCTTCCCTCTGACAGATCGACACTCATTCCAAGCTTGGTGTCATCCGCAAACTTACTAATAACGGATTCCATCCCCTCGTCCAGATCATCAATAAAGATGTTGAATAAAACCAGCCCCAACACTGAACCCTGAGGGACCCCACTGGTGACTGGCCTCCAACTGGACATGACTCCATTCACCACCTCCCTCTGAGCTCAGCCATCCAGCCAATTCTTAACCCAGGACAGAGTAAACCTGTCTAAGCCACAATCCATCAGCTTAACCAGGAGTTTGTTATGGGAAACAGTATCAAAGGCTTTACTAAAATCAAGATACACTACATCCACAGGCTTCCCCTCATTGATCATATGAGTCACTTGGTCATAAAAAGAGACTAGGTTAGTTAAACAGGATCTTCCCCTCCTGAATCCATGCTGGCTACATCTGATCCCCTTATTTTCCTGTAGATGCAGCATAATTTCCCTTAAGATGATACGCTCCATAATTTTCCCTGGTACCGAGGTCAGGCTGACAGGTCTATAATTCTCGGGATCCTCCTTCTTGCCCTTCTTATAAATAGGTGCCACATTAGACAATTTCCAATCACCTGGAACCTCTCCAGTAAGCCAAGAGGTTACTTGTGTCTATGCTGAAAAAAAAAAAAATCAAGTTGCCAAAAATCAAGAGAAAAAATTATGTCTTCTACTTACTTTATTTAATGATTTGTAAACAAATCAGCTGCTTTGTTGAGAATAATGGCTTAGATTCTGAGAATCTTAAATAATTTGCAATTGCTGCAGTCTATAGTACTGACAAAATTATAGTCCCTCTCTTCTTTACACTGACTGTGAGAGAGCTTTATAAGTCTTTGCTTGTTCGTCATGAGTGGATGAGGGGTTTTTTTATCAGTTACAAACATTGTTTGGCAACACTAAGGTAAATGCATTTCAAATTTGAGTGGAGAGATTTACGCAGCGACAAGGTCAGCGATGTTATTTCACACTAATATTTACTTAATACCACTATTCACTTGATTAGTGCTTACTTTATGTACCCTTGGTAGAGGAAAAATGCTAAGCACCTGCCAAGAATAGGTAACACTAAGTAAGTCAAAGAGTAGAGAAGGAAGTCGTGTGCTGGTGCTGATGCTCTGCTACACGATGAAAGCAGCTGGCTTCCCATGTGTCACTTTCTCTTGGCTTCTTCAAACCTGCCGTGCAAGAGGGGGGGAAGTGCAGCACATCATTCCCTTTCTCATTACATCCTCAAGAAATACAACAAAAAGCAAGGGAATGATTTGTGATTAAGATGCACATTTTAAAATTGTGATAATTAATCATTTATTAGGAAAGTATTTTTTACTTTTTAAATGTTTTTAGAGATTTTGCTTCTTTTAAGCTTGAGAAAAAGCAAACTTGTAGATGGAAAAGATTTCACAATGCTTCCTATTTTCAAACATTTTAGTACATCTAGGGTAAATCACAAGTACAAAATCAATGTTGCAATTGCTCTTCAAATGGCTCTTTTTCTCATCCTCCTGTTTGATCTCAGAAAAAAAGTCAGATTAATAACTTTAATAGGTTAGCATTCCTACAAGTGGCACCCGTTCTCCATGTCTGGCTGGATGTTTGCTGTGCTAGACAGTCAGGGGTCTCTCTAGGGTCCACAGGCTCCTCAGGGCCAGGGGTCTGCTGGCAGCTCCTCCATGAACTGTGCACTTCAGGACCTTTCCTGTGGAAATGCCTCTGTTGTGTGCACAAGGCCCAAATGCCAATCAGGGGAATGAAATAGGGAGGGAACTGCATTGCAGAACATAGACCTGACTGTTTTATGTCACTGTCTTGGTACAGACCTGCCAACAGCTTCCTTCTGCTCCCAGCACCTTCTCAGCTTTGCTCCCATATCCTCAGGGCATGTCCTGCCCTTGGCAGCAGGGTATGGGGGGTATATCCCATCTGTGTCTGGCAGAGATCACGTTGTAATCACAGAACATTACACTGTGGGGTTTGTTTTTCGGTGGTAAGATACGAGAGTATGCACCCAGGAAATTTAGCGTGAACTGACGTTTTTTTCTGCACTAGCTAAAAAGGCACTTTCAGTCCCACTCCCTTTACAATTTTCCTGCTACTCTGTTTCTGCTTGATATAAGTCCTGGAGATGAGTCCTCAGATGCAAACTGAGGGCAAGCTCTGCTCTCAGGTCAGTAATGCTGCGTGGAGACGTTACACCCTCACCACAGCCCAGCTATCCTGGTCTCACCTGCCTGGTCCATAGTCAGAAAAGCTCGGCTTTGGCTTTGTACAGTTCACATTGTTTGGGCAGTTGTTCACATGCAAGATCATTAACCTGACAGTGCTGGTGACTGCCTGACATGTAGCAGAATAAACACAAGAGCTTACAGCCCTTGAAGCGCCTGTAGCCACATTCACAGTTTGCAGAACTTAAAAACTCTCATTTTGCAAATAATCTTTTCCCATTAATTTGTGCAAGACACTGAAATAAAAGTGACCTTGTCCTCTGAAGGAAACTGCTAATAATTAAGCTCTGTGCCAGGACATTTAAGGAAGAGCAGATACTGAGCTGAATTCTAAACAAAATTGTAATGGAAAGCAAATCTGTGTTTTCTGTCTAATTTTCTTAGATGTTAAGGCCTATTTATGATCTTCCTCATGCCTCAGAAACCTCTCTGAAATCAACACATATGTGCTGTCATGCAACCTGGTTAAATTTAGCAGGGGATGAATTTTCATTTAGGACAACTGTTTGCTCAAAGTTGATATTGTTTCAGTTTCAGGAGTTGCTCTGGGCTTAGTTGTTACTGATCTTCTGCCTGGAGAGCTGTGTGATCATCCAGATAATGTGTTCTGCAACTCTTTACATGCGGTGGCGCAGAGGACTCTTGCTGCCCCATAGCCGAGGCACTGGGGACCAGATGCTCATCTGGGGTGTCCAGATTGACCCTGCCAAGCACCAGTGTGGCTCTGCCAGTTTGAGCAGCTCAGGGGGTGATCCTGCCTGCAAATGGCATCGGCAAGTTAAACAAAGAAGTTAGCAATTTTATTTCAAAGTGACTAAAATGAGGGGGTATAAGACAGTCAAAGTACATCAGGAAGCAGGATTTTTTTTTTTATTTAACAACACCACCACTGAGTGACTCCGTTTTCTAGGGGATATGAGGAGTTATGTGTCCCCGCTTCCAAAGACTGCAAGCTGCCTTAAATATTCCTCCCCAGCCTGTGCATGGGGAGAGGGTTCAAAAGGAGCTGAAGTGTGTGCTGCTGATTACGGACACATGACTGGTCTCACTTCTAGTACTGGTACTGCAGCCCTGGACCTGTCCTTTGAGCCAATGGTTTTTCTTTGCTGCAAAATCTGCTGCATGTATTTAATCCTGAGAAAAAGGGGACTAATGGGAAAGACAAAGGGGCGGACTTTCACCAGACCTGAGAGAGCATACTCATTCCACCCAATGGTGCTGGGGACCAATGGTCCCCGGTGGTGACGGTATATCAACCTAAGAAATCAATCTGTTATTTTTCTGATTTTGCACTAGGCAGTATGGATTTCATAGCTTTCAGTTTTTGTCAGAAACAGTACTTAATAAGATGACTCTTAGATGGGCAACCCTAACAGCTCTACCTTTAAGTAAACATCACTGTTTTGGTAGATGTGAATGTATACACATGAGACTGCATATGAATAGTCGATAACAGCTGGAATGTAATTTAATAAATGATCATAGAAAATGTAGGGCTGACTAGTGAGGTGAATTATTGGCTTTTTCATCACTGAGATTATGAGCCACACATGCAGACTGAAGAATAAAAAACCCCTTTTTGATTAAATGCATGGAGTCTTAGAGAAAATTTGAGTACAAGTAGGTCAGTTCTGTTTCACAGAGTTGCCAAGCAGAGGCTGCAGGAGGTCCTGGCTCTGTTGCCAGCTGCTGGTGAAACATTAGGGACCTATGAAAATGGAATAACAGTTTGGACCCTACCTTTAAGAATGCCGTCCCAATTCCCTGTATCAGAATATGAAACAACCTTCTCGAGCAACTTTCCTCATGCAAACTTACACAGCAGCATCTCCAGGAAACTGGGGGATTTGGGGTAAGGGGAGTGCTGTGAGGTTTTGGGGTTGTTTTGTATCAGCATACTCCTAACCAGGGGGATTGGTTTTTGTAAGTTTGAGATTAAACAGAGATGACAGTTTGGACATACTAAGGAATTTTTTTAAATAAGGGCATTTTCATTGTTCACCATCACTCTTTTCCCCTAAGAGAGGATGGTGTTACCATATGTGAGAACAACTTGGTCTGCAAATTTTGCATCTGTTTTATCTACTGACTCTTGCTGTGAACTAGTGTGTTTGATTAAAGTTTCTAAGCTGTGTGCTTACTCTTGGAGCTCTTCTGGTTTTGAAGTGTTAGGAATCTGAAAACTTCACTGGGTACTTTAAATCTTATGTACCTAAACCGTGCAAGGAAGTTATTTTTGTTGGCCATTTTTCAAGCACCAGCAAAGTGCTTGGTGATGTGTGAAATGCTAATATCAGGAAACTTTCTTTCTCAAGTAATTTACATTAGAGAAGGAACAGATTCACTGAGACATGGTGAAGCCCCTAGGCCCCTGTCATGAAGTCAACAGGAGGTCTTTTCATCCTCCTTAACCTGGGCTGGGTTTTTGTTTCATATTAAGGTATTTTGGAAGAAGTGATCTTGCAAAACATCAGGCCTGTGCAGTGCCTTGCGTGTATTCTAATGTCTCTAAGATGGGAAGGGTGAGGAGCTGGCAGGCAAGAGAGAGTCTGGCTGAGTGCAGTTTGGGGGCTCAGAGGCCGAATCCTCAGTAGTCCCTGCTCCATTGCCCTGGTGCTGAGCTCTGGTGTGGAGGTGCTGAGCACTGCTCAGCAGCAAGGCAGTGTTTGCACTGACTGCAGTGGTATCTGCAGCTACTCACGGCACAGATGACAGGTTATATCTGCTTCAAGTGTCCCAGAAGTCCCTGGACTCATCATTTCTCCAAGTTTAAAGATATACCCAAGGATTCTAAAAATACTGCATCTTCCCACAAAAAAAGTAATAAATTGAAAACTGTTAACATTTGTTAAGGGCACTCACCCTGACCATGCCTAAAATCAAGGGAGTGTCCACTTAAGAGAGTACATATTCTTCCTATTTTAACCCACACAAATCGCACTTATAACTTCCCCTGACAGACACTGTCTCTATAAATAAGTCCCCGTCACCTCCCCCGGGTACAATAACACAATATACTAGAGGTGTCAAACATACGGCCCATAGGCCAGATCAGCCCACATATGTACTCAGAACTGACAGAATCTAATCTTCCATCTGAAGAAAGTGAAGTCTCTAGACCTCAGAGTTTAAAAAAAAAAAAAAAAAAAAAAAAAGAAAAAAGGTTAAAAAAAAAGGGCTTTGGCAAAGAGTTGAAGCTAAGGAGTTCAGTAACATCTGCTTGAATCCATACGCAGCCAGACACAGGGATGGAGGACAGGATTTTGTCATTGACTTCATTAGGATGCCAGTGCTTTGGAAGGCTTATCAAGCCTCACATTTCTCTTTGTCTGAGAGATCATAGTTCAATTTAACACCCTGAAGAAAACAGTGTTTGTTTATGGCTAGTTAACCACTTGTTATATATCTTTTACCAACAGTTATCGAAAAGAATTTTCCTCCGTGACATTTATTCCTCCTTTTCCTTTTGGGCTCCGATGATTCTGCAGCCACCATCATGATCTGCTTCTAGCTTCATTTTGCTGGGCTAAACCAACAAAGATCCTCATGATCCATGCCTCTCTTGTTCTCCCAGTAGCCTTTCTCTCTACCTGTAGCATCTTTCTTGAACATGAGTGGTGATAAGAATCTGCCTGCTAAAGTCTCCTGACCTTGAGCAGGGCTGTTACTGCTGCCTTACTTCTGAGGGAATTACCTTGCCTGACCTGCCACAGCAGATGCCTTATTTCCTCAAGGCCGAGTCATGCTAGTTACTCATGTTTGTCCTTTGATCAGCCAATACTTCCAGGCCCTTCTATCTGCTGCTGTTCTCAAACAATGAGCTCTCAGAGCACAGCAGTGATGTTGCTCTGATTCTGCTTGTTTTGGGCACGTTGTGCTCTTTTTCTCTACCTTTGTTGTGTTGATCCAACAATCAAAACCATTAAGAAAATAAAAACACTTGTTAAAACAGGACATTAGGATTTTTTATGTCAGGTTTTTAGATGCAGGGGGTTTGACTCATTTCATTTTGTAACAAAAAAGCCCAATGATGTAAAATGAAATTGCTTTCTCTAGCAAAATTGTTTTCTTTGTTATTTTAAAGAGTTGCTATTTTGACCTGAAAAAATACAGTATGGATATTACTTCAATAAAATGCAGTGGTTCCCATAGTGTCCCAGCTAGGTTGAGAGAAATCCTTTTATCTGGAATTCTGCTCCTTGCCCCAGTCAAGGGAGCGGTTACAGGACTTGGTCACAGGAAATCTGGACAGGCATAGTTAATAGTATCTGGAGAACATGGTTGGTCTCTAGTGATTTAGGACTTTACCTATAACGTTATAAAAGCACTAAGATGTTTCCTTCTAGATGAGCTATTTGTGAGGCTGAGCACCTATAAATTTTTCTTGATCAGGTCTCAAAGCCATTTAATGGAACTCTTGCCTTCTTCCTTTCGTATATAAGATTGTTTTGGCTGCTCAGGGCTTAATTCCTTAGTCAGTAGTGAAGGAGTCACACCATGGTTCATCAACTATCTTGGGGGGCTTTTATGGCATTTAAGCACTACTTCTGTTTATGTTAGCACTACGTTCCCAGGCACAGCCTTTAGGACACATACAACCTTTTCAGCTGTAAACCGGGAGAATCCTATTGGGATGAAACTGGAAACCATCACACCCACGCTGAAAACATCATCATAAAGTATGGACAGGAAAGTGAAGATTGAGGCTTTTGTTGTTCATTCTCATTTAGGAGACACAGACATTCAGCATTGACTCACTGAAAACTTTATTAGGGGAAAAATCATCAGGATAGATCTATTTTCAACCACGATACTCAAGTTGTTTTTCATTTTTTCAGTCAGGTTATTTCTAAAATGAGACTTTTGCATAAGGCATAGAGCACAGGCCAATATACCATATTCATCAGGGCTCGGAAAACCAAAATGACTTTATTTTTGACCCTTGAAAGTTTCTGATATCTCCATTTGGTTTGGATTTTCTCAGTCTCCAACATGATGCTGTAGCTGAGCAGAGCATATGGTTCTAATAGATATTCAGTCCAGATGTTAGTTGTCTAATATGTATCCTGAACGGCTGTGCTGAGCAGCATATAAGAAAAGCTGGTGGAGCAGTTAAATAAGGAACATGCACATTCCAGTATTCTCACCAGTTTACGAAAGTTAAGAGTTCCAGATTGCAATACCTCCGGTTCTGTCACTTTGAATTTCTGGGAAATGTTAAGAGCATGAAGCTTGCTGAACATGCTAAAAGCAGGCAGGGAACAGGCCCACCTGAAACCCAAGCAGAAATGCAAGGTAGGGAGTTGTGACGTGTCCTGGCTCATGCAGGCAGGCAAGCACTGCCCTCTGCTCTACACCCTTTGTGAGGGGTGCTCTGATGTTTGTGGTCTCCTGGTGCAACCGAAGGTTGGATAGCAGTTCACTGTCCAGATTGTCTTGGAAAGGGGGTTAGTCCAACAGAAAGCTTCCTGCTTAATGAGGGAGGCGAAAATTTTCCCCTGTACTCTATGAACCCAGGAGCTGGTCTCTGCTAAGCTTGAACAGCCTCTGTGAATGTAGAGGTTTAAAATCTGGCAAACTAGATTAAGCTGGTGATGGACAAAAAGAAAGAGCATTAATCCTGCTGCCAAGAGAAGGGCGGCTCTCAGAGTGGCAGCCTGAATGCCCCCCACCAGTGGGAAGAGCTTCAGTCAGAGCTTGCATACTGCTCGGCACTAGAAAATCCCACCACAAATTACAAAGCCAAGGAAGCCTTCATGTTTTCCCGGCTGCTCAGAGAGCTATTTATACTTTAGTGTTCAACATAGCATGTAAGCTGAGAACAGACCTGCTTTTCTTCTCCCATACCATGTCCTCTTCTTGCTGAGGTGATGCTGAGACTTCTGGGGAGTCCCACGCTGCTGGTTACTGGTGTAAGAGGAGGCTTGTGCACAGCTGAACACAGCCAAACTGCTTCACAGCAATTTGAAGTAGTCTGAGACATCTGGCATGTCCTTCATTCCCTTTTCTTTGGCTAGACATGAGGAAGGATAAATTTATGTGACACCTAACTATTCCATAGTTCTCACAACTAGATTTTAACCCAAGAATAGGGAGAGGACTGCATCCAGTGGGTTCCTTTCAAAAAAGGGTCAAAACCTCCCCTTCCCTCCATTTGAGGAAGATTCATCCCCTGTAACAGCTCCCCATAAACTGTGACCAGATGAGGGTCCTAACCTTACTGCCTGAGTCTTCTCACCTCAAGCCTTGTTCTAATTTTCATGGAAGTAAGACCCCCTGTCAGGAGATAAGCCAAATTGCTTTATGGTTTTAACCTGTGAGTGAAACTTAGCAAGGAAATTAGCAGCTTCAAACACATGCATAGGTACACACAAACCCTCTTATTACTCAAGGAAACCTGAAAGTAGTTTCAGAGCTACAAGTTTATTGACTGGGAAGTCAATAAAAAAGATTAGCTTTTAAGATTAACAGTAAAACTTGATTGCTGCTTTCAGCAGCTAACCTAATAATTTCAGGAACAGAGACTCTGGGAGCTGTAGATCATATAGAAAAATTTGGTGAACATCTTTCAAAAGGAATGTTTTTTACACATGGATGGAAATAATTTCAGTCACAAAAAGCAGTCTAGATATGCTCTACTATGTGTGGATTTTGTCCTTGTCAAATAGAGAAAAGACAAGTTTGACCTTTTTAGGGGTTTTCCTTATGAAAAGTAGTCTAGTGATTAAGTACAAGACTCTCATTTTGTTAATTTTCAGGGTCTATGCTTATTAATGTTCACTTGCTGATTAAAGGCATTGTCTGTGATTAATGCCTGTCACTGATGTTTGCATGTGATGATGGTATTTCATCAGAAAAGATAATAGTGTTAATAAGTCACAGCCCTGAGAAATAAGCAGACGGGTAAGGGCCACACAGAGGTCATCAATCACACACGTGCTACCGAGTACTAAACTGGACTCTTCCATATCATTCCTGTGCTTGCTCACAAAGGCATTGCCTACTCTGCAGATAGGCAGGTTTCTGCTTTTGGAACAGTCCAGGGTGGTGATGGAAGAGATGCAAGTGGAAACGGGGCAACACAGCTGACTGGGTCCCAGTAGCAATCTTCTGATGATAGGACTTCTGGGGTGAACATCATGGTTACCCGATCTGAAAAACACATGGGCAACTCTGAATTCCTTCTCAGTGGCCTTTAGGGGAATGTATTTGACTTTTCTCTCAGGTTTTCACAATTCCGTCTCATCATGTTTGAAAGATTTTTTAAGATACGGAATAGTTTGAGGCAGTATTGTCCCTGTGCATGCTTGTGTTTCAGCCCATAGTGTAGCTGTGGGGTTTTCCTGTATTGTATTAACAGCTTGACTGTTGATCGCTGAATGCTGAAGACAATTTGCACTTCTCAGGTCTCCCAGCCTTAAGCAAAATCATGGGTTTGAAGTGAAGCTCTCCACAAACCTCCCATAATATTAATGCAAAAGAGGATTTGAATTCTCCTGTCTGATGTAGTTGTTACTTGGCTGGATGAGATGTAAAAGATGTCTACTTTCCCAGCTGTCAAAGGAGGTAAAGGCAGAAAGTGCATACTCAGCAAAATAGAGTGTTGTCTTCAATAAGTCATTGCAGGAAAGGTGTTTAAAATGAAAAAAAAATGCAAATAGGAAAGAAATTTTAACTGGGGGAAATAATTCCAGTTATTGTAGCATAATAGCTATATGTATATGCATTGTATTTTACTATTAATTCATTACCCAGTGTTGTGTCTGAAGCAAATCCTGATTTCAAGAGAGCTAAGCAATCTCAGTGACCTGCCCTAGCTTCCAGACTTAAACTTGTACCAGGATTAATACCTGGAAGTTCAGAGAGGGTCACAGTTGCTCTCTTTTAAGTCTAAACTAGTATTGGTCCTATGCTGAATACAGACCTGATCAGAAACCTATAAAAGTCATGTATCCTTTCCAAAGAAGGTTTAAGCTCCATAGAATTTGTAGGAAGAGATCTCTCCTGTCAACTCCGGAATCCACTTTTAGTTCTCTTCTTAAGTTTAGCAGACAAATAATTTTACAGGAGTTAGTGGGTAAAAGGATCCCCCATAATAACTGGAAAGCCCAAGGGGATGAGAGAACAGGAGGTAAGTATGACAAAAGAGGGAGCCTTGGCACAAATTGAGCATTTGTTTCATTATATGAAGCTCAGCTTCACTGTGAATTTTAAGTAGTTGAAGGGGCTGAAAGCAGAGCAAACAGGATTAGTGGAATAGGACTTCTGTTCCTGTGAAGAACCTTCTCATCCACCTTCTCAGATGCTCTGTGGAAATCCATTTACATCAGCAGGAATCAGTTTTCTCTGAGAGCAGTTTAGTATTAAAAGCTCTTGTCTACCTGAAAATACACCTTGAAAGGTCCCAGGAGAGGTAGACCTCTGCCATGGTGGAAAAGGATTCTTAGAAAACAATACTGAAAGCAGAGCGGTTCTTTAGGTGGTCCCCAGCCCAGATTCCCCATCCAAGGCCCTCTCAGATCTCTGGCTCAGATTTGTCCAACCACAGATTAGTTTATAAACTCCAGGATTTGAGTGTTTAGATAATTTTCAAATACTGCAAGTTCTCCATGAGTAATCAAGCTGCACATTTCAAGATGAAATAGCCTGTACCTATGGGAAGTGTCATGCTGTGCTTCCACCCAGGATATTAAAACTGTCTGTCCCCCTGTCAATCAAGTTGCTGTTCTAACACTCTGCATAAAGCTCTGGCCAGCTCTGAGCCGGTGCAGATGGACTGTAACAAAGTCTTCTGTCTTCATTTTTAGTAAGTTTGTAGGAGGAAGAAACAAAACAGTTCTAAGAAACTTTCACTTTTGCTTTACCAGAACTTACCACTGACATTCTTTGTGAGTTGTAAGTATTAAACACTCACTTCTCACTGGGTGAGAAACACAGGTTTACATCCTCACATTGACAGATCATTCTCAATACAAACAGAGCTCTGCTTTCCTGGGCAACCTGCATCAAAAGAAGTGGGATACAATCAGCTTTATGTCACTAGAAGTCTTGCCCTCTTTAGAGATCTTTAGTGTGCCTAAGTTTGGCTTTGAGATTACCCTTTCAATGTCCCTGTTTTGTTTGATTTGATTGATTTTATTTGTGGTGTTCCAGATTCAGTCAAGCCTCAAATTTATTGACAAGAAGGCGCTCTTTGGAGTATTCATAGGCTGCTCTGTTCAGTCGGTAAAAGGGACCATGTTGACTTCAGCATATGCTGGATGAGATCTTGAGCGTCTTTTGCTCCATTATCTTTGGCGTCTACTGCATAGGGTGCACAGCTTGCAGGCATTCCGGAGCTTCTGAATTTGCCCAGCATCTGCATTCCAGATAACCAAGTGCTTACTTCTTAAAAATAAAAATAAAATGGTGCCTATAAACTGTCCTGGAAGTTTACATTACATCAAAGTTCAGAAGAATGCATAACTGTTTTATTCTGCTTCCAATCTTTCATGCACAGTTCTAGGTTATCCGTTCTGTTTTAGGAAAAGCTTTAAACATGATTTGGGGTGACATAAAACGACCTAGCTGACTGTGACAAAGATAGTGTGCCCTTTCAAAAAAAAAAATCGTTGTGTCTATTTAAGTATTAGGCTTCAGCTTGCTAGTGAAAAATGTGTCGCGCCCAGCATTTTATTTTTTTGTGTGTGTGGGAAAACACAGTACAGATTTTGAAGTTTAAAAAAGTCTGGCAAATTAAAAATTAGGATAATAATTCATGGGAGTAATAAAATATCAGACTTTTATTGCACTATTGAGAAGGGCATTAAAAAGCATCTGGGAACTTGAGGTTTGGAAAGATGGGCTTTGAAAGACTTGGTGGGTTAAATATTAATGTAGAAAATATGGCATCTGTAAATGCCTGGAAATATGCTAATAGGGCTTGATTCAGTGAAGGATTAAGCGTTCCTTTGGGGTGCTGAGTGCCTCCAGGAGCTCCTGCTGACAAAGGGAGCTAAGGGACCTCAGTGTCTCCTGAAAGCCTATGATGCCCGAAAGAGCTGTGTTTACAAGGAACATGCCACAAGCTTTTGGTGTCAGCAAGGCCAGCTAAGGGAGGCATGGCAAAATGAGAGTGACCAATGCAGCTGAGGCATCCCAGTACAGCATTTTCCCAGGCCAGCCTGGGCCCCCAGGGAGCCAAGAGCGAGCAGCAGAGGCACCCCAGGCAGCACTGGCTGGTATGGGACTATGGGGCATGTCACTTGGGAAGCTGGGGTGAGGGATGAAACAAAGGTTGTGCATCTCCCAGCACCTGTGGTCTGGCAGGCTGGAAGCAATACCATCCCTGTTATCTGTGGTAAGCTGCAGGAACAGTGGCCAGAAACACTGCTGTGCCCCAGCGTGGTGGATATGGGAGATGCCTTCTTCTGGGGCTACAGGAAAGAAATTCTCATGTTCTCCCCATTTCTTCTAACTATGGGCAGCAGCTACGGTTATCCTTCCATAAAGTCGTCTTCTTCTCTTTTTACCTTAATTTCAGTTTTATTTTTCAGTCAGTTGTTTGTCTAGATGCAATGGTCTCAGGAGAACTGAAGTCCTCACTCATCAGCCTTTTGTTGTTTATGCTGAGAAACCAGCCCTTGTTAACAGTTGAAACCTCCAGAGGCATGTGCTTTTCGTGCTGTTTTTCAACACAGAGAACCAGTCTGTGTGACTTGCCGTCCTTTTGAAGACACTGTGAGTGTGAGGGAGAGTGGTAAGCCATCTTTCTGCTTCAGCCACAACTTCCTACCTGTGATCAGCTGCCATGGCTTTTCACTTTGCTCCAGCAGGGCACATTGCCAACACTGTGATGAGGGCTGCAGTCTCTTCTTGAAGCACCTTGATTTTATTTACATTATTATTTTTTATACCCTTCTCCCACTCTCTCCACACACGTACGTGGTCTTTAGATTTCTGGAGGAGTTTCTGTATCACATGCACCATGTAATCTGCATGCAGCAGCAGAACTGTGATGGTGCACACGGGTGATGGGTCATTGGGCTCCACTGGTCACTAAGCAGCTGAGAGTGGAATGCTATCCCTTGCTGAGCCATCCAGAGGTGCCAACACACTCAGCGCAAGGTGCTGGGAGAGCCTTTGATAGCACTTGTGATAGAGCAGAACTGTGAGGGGTCTGCATATTGCCTTTCCTGAGACAGAACAAATATATCTCAGCTTTCTGGCATTGATTTTTGACAAAGGATTCAAGAAGCTGCAGCTGGGTTGGCTCATACCCTCCCCCACTTTATTACAATGCGTGTTGTTCTGAAATACTCAATTCAGCTATAAACAATCTACTCTATCAACAACATGCTTTTGCACTTTTTGAAATGGTGCTTTGAGGCAGATAAATGAAAGTAAGTATGGCAGCTTGCCAGTAAAAATCCTGCAAACTGTATCATCACAGGGGCACTGACTAAGACAGCACATTATTTTATTTACTCTGGAAACTGAAAATCCATTTCTGCCCATACAATAGCTGTTTATTTCATCTTTGCTTCATGTTTGTTCTAATCTTTCTTGACACTTCTAGATAGTAATGGTTCACAAGCTGTTCAGATCAGTGCTCGCAGGACTCCATCAGCCAGCACTTCTTTCCAGTCTTAGAAGTCCAGCAACCTCTTCACTGGTGTGTGCCCACTGGCCAGTAGCAAGGGAACTCGCCCAAGCCCTGGACACAGGGAAAGTACTGGGGAGTTCCTACAACTCCTTGCATCTGTCCCCTGGGCTGAACTAGCATATTCACCTCTACCAGCCAAGGTGTACACAAGAGCTTTTATTGTGAATGCATTACAGTGGGCTGGCCTGGACAAAAGAATTCCACTGGTCAAAGGAGTTCCTCAGAATGTGAAGTTTTCCTTCTAGACACTCAGTCTATCAGATGTTTACATTGCCAGCTGTCTAAGTTGCATCATGTATCCCGTACTAGAAAACTCATTTTGAGATGCAGAAAGCTGAGGTAACAGGGTGGCCAGTACTTTCCTGCTAAGACCTACTGGGCTCATGCTAGCCTTGGTGATTTCTTAATCCGGGTGACGTGTCCTCTGGCAGTATGATGGCCCGTTCCCCAGCTCCCGCTCTGGTAGAGCAGCTCCTCGAGCACCACTCATCACAATGGCTTGGAGACGTGGGGGAAACCAGGCTGGGGAAGAATGTTGAAACCATTTCAAAAACCTCTGGAGAGAAAATGGGTAATATTTTGTTTTTCTGAATGGTTTCATTGAAATTTAGGGAAAATAAAAAAAATGCAGTTGAAAGATCTCAGTTTTTGTTATTCTGTTCTTTCTTTTCTATTTGTTTTCACACACTTCTTTTCGAATATACTCTCTCTTTTTCACCTCCAGCGTCTCCTTTGTTACCCCTTATCTCATATCCCACCACAGAAGGGTGGAAAAACAGTGGAAGGGAAAGAACATATATAACAAAGAGAAGATAGAAAACATTTCATATTTCCTTTTCCAGATCCAGAGAAAACAGGTTCTTGTTAACTTTCAGATCTTAATAATGGTATTTTATAACCAAAAACTAGCTGAAAAATATTCTAAAGAACTGTGTTTATGCTGCAGAAGTCGAATAGCAGCCACACTATCTCTGTATCTAAATACAGTGGAAACGCAGAACTTTGTGATACCTGGAAAATCTATCGATTAAACAAAACAAAACATTTTTAAAGCTACCATCCATAGCCCACAGACAGAACCTCTTTGACGCTTACAGTAGAGCTGAGAGTCACAAGCAGAGAGGGCTGCTGGGGCAGTGCTAGTGAGTAGCTGGCAACGGGAAGGCAAAAAAGCTGTGTATGGCATGAGACTGGGTTGCTGGGCTGGTGACAGGACATCCTCTAGCAGAAGAGGGATGACTGAAGGTGAATTAATAATAATTACACTGTTTGGAAAGACATATCCTTTTAAATGTGTGGATTTGGCCCTGTTTTTACATGTTTCTTCTGAGTTCTGAGCAAAAATTGCTAATACATTTCTCCATTTGAGAATAACTTGCAAGCTAAACATGCAAGGATTGCTGTGCATTTTCAAATGGTTACAGGCAGATAGGAAGGTTCTTCATTCTGCCAAATTCAGAACATACCTGAGTGCCTGCATTTCTGTCTGGTTTATCTCACTTTGAATCTATTCCAAATAAACTAGAACTGACAATTACACATATGCTTTGTACACTTGAGACCTATAGGTGTACTTGCAAATCAGCCAAGGGGACTGAAATACATGTCTTTGATTAATGTTAGTGGTAAAGTGTCCAAATCCCTTACTCCTTCTTGCAGTGGTCGCCTAGAAGTATCAGCCATCCTCCATAATGGTGGTCCTTTGTATTTTTATTTCACAAAAAAATTATCAATCTCTTTTTAGCCTGTCATGCCTCTAAAAGAAATGGCCCTTCCTTTCTGCATAGATGTCTTCCTGGAGTGTCTCTGATGGTAAAAGGTATATGCAATATACCTTTTGGTATGCTCGTTTATGAAAAATTGTGAACCACTGAAACATCCGCAAAACAAACTCTACAGGGAAGTCTGAAGAGAGTGTGCCCATCCTGGGTGCTTGCTGGAAGTGGTAGCAAAGTAATGCAAAAAATTTCAGCAGTTCAGGAATTCACTTTTTACATTAGTTGACCTGGAAACCCAGCAGAAAGGGGAGAAAGTAGGTTCTCCTACATGACACAACGCTTAACATTTCCCCTCTCATAACTGTAATGGGGAGAAGAAGCGAGACCAAAGTCCTGTCCTGTGAAAGCGCTGCTGGGGGCTGCACTGTGAAATGTGGGTGATAAAACCCATAGCGGAGCCATGAAAAGCTAAACTCCTACAGAGTCATCCTCCTCCTGTGCAGCTGACAGGGATAGCAGCAAATCTATACCAGGCAAGGAAGAGTGGGGACTTCACGGTTTTAACTGGATGTTTAGTTCTACATCAGTACATTTTTGCAGACAAACAGTCTTAGCCCTTGGGTCCCTGTGCTGCTTAAGCCCCAGGTAAAGAGTACTTGCCCTAAGAGTCAAGGGCCTAGTCATTACATGAGTTTATTCTCAACTGGTAATGCTTGACCACTGCAGAGCTGGGTTAATGCTATTGTGTGCTGTTTTGACAGCAAATAGAAAATAATGACATGAAAGGGTCTTGGTGAGTGCAGCTTATTTCACTCCAGGGCACTTAATGCTGTGGTCTAGTTGTCATGGTGGTGTTTGGTCAAAGGTTAGACTTGATGATCTTGGAGGTCTTTTCCAACCTTAATGATTTTGTAATTCTATGCCAGGCAAGTAGCAGCTTGGAAGGTGTCACCATCTTGTGAACAGTTCCTGTGTGGACAAGGTTCACACTGTTCTGGCATGGGAATGATTGTTTACCACCTGTGTGATCCTCAAGCTTCCTCAGAGCAGGGGGGAGGTGGACGGGAGGGGATAGGAAAAAATAATAAGAAAATCCCACCAAAAATGCTTTGGGCCAGGAATGCCTCTGCTTGTTTTCTTAAAAGCAAATGTCTTAGAAGATGTTTTTCTGGCCTTATACATCAAACATAGCCACATTTTAACCTCTCAAATACTGACAGCTTTTTCCAGAGGCTCAGAGATATTCCACAGCAATATGATCCTTAAAGGGACAGAGAAAAAGTAAAAAAGCAGTGGACATTGTAAGGTGCCAGTGTAAGCAGCATATCAATGTTACATCTGCCCTTGCAGATTATTCCATGTCCCTTTGGATCAGAGCTGGTGGGTAGATATTGCCCATCTTTCTGTGTTCAAATATGCAGCAAACCACTATTAGAAATTCCCATAATGAAATGTCTGTTTGATTATGTTCACTTCCTTTTGTTTGCCTTCCATTTTCCTATTGCTTTTTTCTTGTCTGGAGTGTCTAATGCCTTATTAAGCAGCATTGACTCTACCAAGCTACACATCCTCTGTCTCTCAGCTCCTGTGACAAGTGCTGTCATAGAGCATTTTGTAGTGCAGCCTTCCCAGCACAGGCAGAGGGACATCTCTCACAGCTTCCTTCAGTTCTTTGCCCCTCAGGAGGGATTCAAGCCCTCACCAGTATCAGTTCTGGCCTGAAACCTATGGTGCTTAGTGTGGGCAGGGAGAAGAGGCAGAGCAGTCATGTGCATTGTGCCCTCCACTGAAATCTTCCTCTGCTCAGCCAGCCTAGGAGAAGCCTAGGGGGCAGTTCTGCCTTGGCCTGAGCTCACAGCACCCTCCTTCAGCACAGCCACCTGCATGTACCCTGGGAGGAGAGCTCATGCTCAGTCCCTCTCAGCCAAGAGGTACCTGCTCACTTCACCTGTTTGTAAGGTGAGACCTTACCCCTGTTAAAGAAAAGCCTTACAGCTGCAGCTTCCCCACATAGGCATGCTCTTAGGAGAAGTATCACCCATGAATAGAATAACTAAGGGGTGTATTCTGGGTGCCCTGGGACCCAAAAGAAGATACCTACCATTTCTTTGAAAGAATGACAGTCAGAGTCAATTTAACCCGGCTAGTCCCCATTTCTCCAAAGAGTGATTGCTTCCTCAGCCTGAGTAGGAATTTGCTACTTAAACAAAAAAAAAAATCGAAAAAAAAAAACCCCAAACAAAAAAGAAAAGAGTTGGATTTTCCATGCAACAGATACCAAATGCAACTGCTGAGGGAGAAAGCAGGTGGAGAGATTAGACATGCCTGGTGCTGACAGATAGCATGTTTGCGTCTAATACATTGGAGAAATTGTTCAAGAACAATTCAGCCATGTGAAAACACAACCCTTGTAATATTGCCAAGGTCAGAAAAACCTGAGGAGATCCGCTGAGTAAGTGCTGGTCCTGCAAGGAAAAACCATCTAGAGGTAGTGTGGTCAGCTGTGGAGGCCGTTTTCCATCAGGGTCCTATAGGGGCAGAGACAGGGAGAGGAGCCCCTGATGCTTCTGTTCTTGTTGCTCATGAGGAAAAGTCCTGTATCAAGATCCAAACCTGCCCAGGCCCACCTGGCTGTTGGCTCTTTAATCATTTCCAGCTGAATGTAAAAAAACCATATTGGTCCAAAGAGGTTGAAACCTGTGGGAGGGAGCTAAGTGTCCTGTGGGTCCTCTTTCCTTTTGCTCCGTTCTGAAACTAATAAGGTTAAATAATCTGTTTCCTTTCTTCTCATCCAGGCCAACGTGGGGAAGAGAGGGAACTCCTACCTGTGAACATGCCGCTGCTTGGAAAGTTTGGGCAATCCTGGGGTTCACCAGTTACAGAGAAGACGACAATTGCTTTTATAGAAAAAGGAGAGATATACAGGCAAGAACATTATTCCTCTGGAGTCCTCTCTTTCATTTCCCTAAAGGTTTAATGTAAAGACCAGTCCTGTATCTGCTAGAAGATTTAGGCTGAAGTAATAGCCAGATGTTCTTCCCAGGAAACTAAGAAGTGCTGGGGGTTAGACCTCCATTATGCCCTGGCCAAATGAACTTGGCACAGGCAGTCAACGGGCCTCAGGCCTGTAATCAGGGAGGAATGGCAGAGGCCAATAGTTTCGAGTTGGTGCAGGCAACTCTCACAGTGCCAGCTCGGCCTTCCATCGCCGTCTTGGTACCATCTGAGGAGATGTTATCAGGGAAGGTAGCTCTGGATATTATCTGAAGCTCTGTGAAGGAGGGAAAAAAAGATGAACTTGCAAAAAGTTAATTAAAAGTCTTCTGATTATGAGGTGGAATTTAATACTTTAAAAAATGCAGTGTGACACAGTGCAGCACTGCAGCTGAATTAATCATGAATGAGGATAGTAATTTTTAATTTTTGTGTGCATGAGAAAAAACACTCAACAGATTTGACAATTAGAGCAGGGTAACAGCATTGCATGGCACAATGTGAAGTAGTTTTTCCCAGTGGTTTTTGAGAGGGAGCTAAACAGATGTGCTCAAATATTTACAAGTGCACAATATTCACATGCTTTTCAAATGCTGACCCTGCTGATTCGCAAAAGTCTGCCTCAATCTGGAGACCAGCTACTGTGGTGACATAGGCTATTTATCATAGGTAACACAGCGGCACTGCCGCCAGCTCCCAGTGTACTTGTGTGCACAGTTACCTCCTACTTTACTGACAGTGATACACCACCTCAGCAACTCACCTGTACCACCAATTTGTCCCAGCACAGTCTTGGTAGAAAACGGGGCCCTGTTGGCTCAGCCCCAGCCTGTGGAATAGCAGTGGTTCCTGTACCACACCACATCAAAGAGAAACAAGTTTGATTTCAGCAACAGTAATACAAATCAGAGTAGTTCAGTTGAAATGTCATGAGGGCAAAGCAGTCCTGTAAGTGTCTAATATTACATGTTTACACTGTGTAATTTAACAGAGTTAGCCATCAATTATCTCCATCAAAGTGACCACCCAGAGGCCCAGTGTATTTGGCCTCGTCTGTCACTTAGCTATCTCAGTCACGCTTCAATTAACAGCTGAGAATGCCAGCTAATATTGTCCATATCACCAGCAGCAAAGGATGTTTCATTGCCTTTTTTTTCCTCAAAAGGAGCTCAAAGAAAAGTCAGGTTTGTTCAGCACAAACTGTAGCAGGGGAGGATTCAGGTAAGCCAGATGGCAATGTCAGTGATGAATGGCACAGATCCTGTAGGGCTATGCCTGAATATCCTAACTGGGAAAGCTGAGATGCACTGTACCTCACTGAAATATTGACTATTGCAGCATTTGCTTTACACTGTTCAATTGGCTGTGTAATTACTTTCACAAATTAAACAAAAACAATGTTGAAAATATGTAAAATGTCACCTGGACTGAATTGTGGTTCAGATCCCCAGTGAAAATGAGTTTGGCAGCCTCCCCTCACTTCTTATCTGCTCGATTTCAGCCTGAATGCCTCTCTGCTTTCATGCCCATGTTGGTGTTGCAGGTCAGGCTTTAAATGTGGTGTGGGTGCTGCTGTGTGAGAAGCCCTGGTTATCTGGCTCAAGCTAAAATAATTAGTGCTCCATTTTTTCCAAGCCATCCCACTCATTCCATGCCTTGTACACTTTTTGGTTTGTTGTGACTGCTCATCTGGGTTTCTATACTTTGAAGGACAAATGTGCAGTGATGCTCTTTTCTCTTGAGCTGGCATTTCCTTAGCATTTAGCCTTGTAGATGTGATAACCATTCGCTTAATGAAGACAACCAAGAGAATGAGAAGTGGCCAGATCATCCACTTGCAGATCTACAAGTCAACAAGTCCCATATGTGCTGACTTCTACTCAATAAGCTCAGTGCACAGACAGCAAGGAGTCAGACAAGGTGAACAGCATGCTCAGCTCTTTCCTCTCCCTCCCTGCTCCCCCAGACAGCAGTTAGGAGGAATTAGCCAACTGGGGTTCTCCTCCTTCCAAGGTATCTTGGGCAACCTGGCACACCTGCCTTACAGTTTCTTCCCACTATACTTCTGGGGGGCTGCACTTTGCTCCAATTTCTCTCCTTTTACAGTCTTAATTGTGTTGCTGATGCAGCAGCCTGTGTTTAGGAGTAGTGTGCAGCTACTGCATCTGAAGAATTGAATCAAGAGACACTGTCATGGACCTACAGATAGTAACTGCAACTGCTATGACACATCTTTTGGGTTTTCAGGAACAGAGGTTAATTCATCCAACCAGTGGGGAGACTGGTTAACTCTGCACTCTGAGTCCCCATGGAAATTATGATTATTGCCTTGACCAGTGGGTGTGAAGTCCTCTAGCTGGTATCAACCACTGTCTGGTCCTGGAGCCACTGGATGGTTTGGTTTTCTCTTCTTCTAGTGATTTAGATTGGAGAGCTTCAGTCATACTCTCAGTAGTGGACATGTTTTAGATGCCAGTTACTGTGTATCCTGAAAAGAACAGGCAGTTGTGAGTTAGCTGTCTCAGTTTTGGTTGACAGTGCCTCACGTCGAAAAGAAAATGAGATCTCTGCATCCAGCCTGAGAAGCAGAGTAGCTGTAGTACAATATTCACTCTCAGTGAAACTTGGGAAGTTTCTGTACCAGTGAGATTCTAGATTGCCACAGCTGGAATCACCATCAGGCACAGAGATACAGTATGTTCTACCAGGCAGGCTGGAGGAGCCCATGTTTCTCGTCAGATAAATGTAGTCATGCTTTTTAATACTTTTTAATAGTTTACAAAATTATGATAAGCTCTGCAAGGCCATTTAAAATGGATAATCTTCAAGTGGTATTAAGGATTAAAATGGGTCTGCCTTGTATGCCTTAATGGGCCCCTCACAGACTGTTCAACATTATCAAGAGGTGATTTTA
Source organism: Serilophus lunatus (assembly GCA_013399895.1). Lineage (NCBI taxonomy): Eukaryota > Metazoa > Chordata > Aves > Passeriformes > Eurylaimidae > Serilophus > Serilophus lunatus. Next base: position 3,315,136 of record VXBA01004775.1, on the reverse strand, counting down.
AGAGTCTATAATAAATATCTTCCTTTGGGGAAGATTAGGAAACAGGGTGAGATTTCCCATCCTTCTGCTACCTCCAAATTGCTCTACTTTAACTGAGTTAATTACCGTGTGTCTGTCTTGAACTCTGGAGTGCCAGTTCACTTCTGATCTCCTGCTCGGTAAAGAGGTTTGTCCTTAGGGGAAAATGTTTGCTTCAAGAGCCAGGGCTATTTAGTATTTGATTATCAGCCTAGGAGAAATTAGTCAAATAAGGCTCCAGCTTTGTGAACACTTATGTGCATGTTTAACCTTTTGTTCCTGAGGACTCCTTTAGATTTCAAGGTGTGCTTGCAGAAATCTTATGGGGACCAGGGACTATGAGAGTTACTTTTCTCTAACCAGAAGTGAATTACTTCATTCATAAGGTTTTCCTTGTGCAAGCTGTGCTTATCCTCTTCTAGTATCCAACCTTGTCTTTGTTGCAAACTCAGCTTTTGTCCACAGCACTGTCAAGGGCTGAGCCTGAAATTACTGGGAGATTTGAGTGTATGAGTAAAACTGGATAAAATTACAGAAATCATCCTCCCTAAGCATTAATTTGTCATTTCACACTTGTCTTTTGACAAAGTTCATGTCCCAAGTTGTCAGAGTGGTACATAACCCACAGTAGTAATCCTTCTCTGTCAACTTTCTGAGGTTACTCTTTATATATCAGTTCCATTGTACATCAGTTACAGGATTTAAAGTACGATTATGAAACTTGAACACCTCATAAAATGTTGAAGATTGAACAATGTCTTGTGGAGCCCAGCAGAAAACTTCTCATAACACTTACTGTCAGTGTCCTGCCAGCAACGTGCTTACTGCTATTTTTTTCTACCTCACATAAACACACCAGAATTTATTAATTTGTTGAAAATTAACAGTTTAGGAGGATGAAGTGGTTCTTTGGGTTTCAGTAAATCTATTTGACCTTTACTGCTTCTGAGGCAGGCTTTTACCCCCTTGGCTCCACAGCCCCTAAGCTTTGTGCTTTGGAGTCAGCATTCCCAGAGCTGTCATACTGATTGATTTTCCATTACTTTCCTTGCCGAGATACTAAGAACCCATTTAAACTGAGATGGTCCCTGTTTTCATGGATCTTGAGTATGATTTGGAGGCCCCAGTTCAGGAAGTCACAATAGTCATTGTACATTACCGAAGGATTCTGTATGACTGCAAGCTTCCCACAGTGATGTGTGTGTGAACCCAGGAAACTCCACATTTAGCTCTAGCCATCTTTCTTGACTGACAGGTTATTTAATTTATTGTCACCCAAACAGATCTTGCTCACAAGATGTTAATTTCCTTGATTTGCTTAACCATATGATTGCAAAATATCAATACATAATACAAGAGAAAAAAATTAATGTACTAATTTATATTAACCCCACAATATGATGATATGAAAAATTGCCATCTGTATATCCAACTCACACTGGTTTTGACCAAAATACACCATAAGTAGAGATTAGGGGCTAGAAAATGTATTGAGTTGGTCTGGTGATGCTTTATTTCAAGGAATAACTGAGAGAGGAGCAAAGGAGAGGTTCATGGGTCAGCAAACCTTGTAACTTCATGCTGTCAGTCAGTTGGTGTTCCCAGTTCACACAACAAGCAGAGCAGTTAGGCTGGGCAACATTCTTGTTCCAGCTGTAGCTACATTTGCTCTTTTTATTTTGACTGCCTCCAAGTATGTAGTTCCAGTTTAACTTAACCTAAAGACACACATTTCCTCAATTTCAGATTGTAGGTTTTTGAGTCTGTTGTTAGGGCTTAAACTTTGACTCAAGAATTGAGTCCTATTACTTTCTGCACTGCACATACTTAATTCTGTTTTTAGACATCTTGATGAATCGGCCTAACATCCTAGTAATGAATATACTAAAGCAGATATTTGACTTGGAGCACATGAAAAATCCTGCACCAACATTTAAAGGCCAGGGCCTTTTAGATATGAGAATAAGCTGGAAAACTCCAATGAGATATGTACTGTTTTTACTTTTACCCTATGGGAGGAACAGTGATATTCACATCTTTTTGCCTGCAGGACCATGCTGGGTGACTGAAAGCATGTGTGGAATCTGGAACATTTATGGTGCAAACATAATTTCGGCATTCTCCTACGCAAGAGATGATGAAACTTCCTAAGTTGAGAGCCTATGTAAATATGTGCTATGCATCAGCTGGGCAAACAGATGAGGCACTGTTGTTTTTAGAAGCTCCAGATGATGGCCATGATCCTGTAATGTGATTATTGTGAGCAGAGACACACATCTGCAGTCCAAGTAATTCTTGCTCTGCACATCCATTGCACGACTGGAGTCTGACTGCATCTCCACCAGTACCAGCTGTGATTCAGGAGAACTGAGCAAAACCAAAAAAAGCTGAACTTCTCACCTTAAAAGAGGTGGAAAGACAACAGAAAAGCAGGAACCCTGCCATCCATGCTGAGACAATACTTGTTCAATTACACTTCTTCTGTCTGCTTGGCAATAGCCTGTATGCCAGTGTGCAAAATCCCTGGCTCACTGCTGGCCTCTGCACATATTGGCTGTCTTAAAGCCCCTCAGACTGAGAGGTGGCCCTTCCACTGGGGAGAGTGGGTCCATTCCCTCCTGACCACTGAGGGTCACTTCAACAATCCTCTTAGAGTTGTTTTGTCTGCAGAAAGAAGAACAGCATATGCAAATACCAAGCCTGGCGCCATGGTCACAGAAAAGGAGGTGCTCTACTTCTGCATGGTAAATTTCCCCCACTGTAGGTAAAAATGAAATACAGGTACCACCCTGAGCTGGCTATTAACAAACCTGCTCTTTTGCAGAAGTAGTAAGTATATGTATATATATATATATATATATATATATAAAATATAAAAAGACTACTCTCCGTAAATTGCAATATTGTCTTCTCTATTCTTATTAATGCTTAGTTTAAACTTTGATGCCTAACTCTTCTTCAGCATTCCTGACTAGAGAAATTAATTTACAGTTTGTTCTGAAAGCATATCAGCAAATGGGCATCAATGCAGGTAAGCCATGTATTGCTCCAGCAGTGAGGTTAAGTAGTTTGTGCTTTTAACCGCATGGTACAAACTATATAAAACTATTTTCTTGAGTTATTAATCCAGGATGACCTGATAAAATGAGATAGTAACAGTTCTTTTCCTGAAGAAGAAAAATACATGCTCTGCTCAGTACCTCCTGCTGAATCTCATACAGCTGAATTCTCCCAGCCAGGTGTGATCTAGAAAGAAACTGGCAGCACATCTTTGTGTCTGCTAATGTAAATTCTAACTCACAGAAGTGGCCCACCACTAGCTCTGCAGTCAAAATGCTTGCTCTGTCCTACTGAGAGCCAACAGAACATGCCATAAACACAAAGAAAATCAACTGGTTTGAATCTCTGAAGAATGAAGCACATAGTGTACACTAATACACAATGAAGTATCACATGCAAGAGTGGTGTTTCAGGATTCAGCAACCATAGATGGAATGGAAGCAAAAAAAGGAAATATTTCATGAATTAGGCAACAAATGTTCTTAAGACAACGTCTAAAAAAATAATGTCTACAGAAAACCTAGTGATCTAAATTAGAAGATCTTAACTGAAATAATCTGCTCCTAGAACAGAGACACACTCTCTCAGCCTGCAGCTGCTAAACTCTCTAGCAGGTCAGATAAGGAAAATTGCATACTGAGTTTGAATATCTGTCCTGTTCTTCTGTGACCCAAGTTTAGCTCTGTGCCTTTTTCTCTGCTCAGAAAGAACATGAAACACAGCTCAACACAGTTCAACAGCTCAATTTATGCTACATATAGGGCACATCAGCTCTTAACTGCAAAATGCACACCTGAATTTGAATGAACTTCTATCCTTTGGATGTTAAGCTGTGAAGCAGTGCTGAGTATGGCAAATCAATGACAAAAACCCATTCCTATTCTAATGCTACTTTAGCTACTTGCTTTTTCTTCAAGAAAGGGTTTTGTTGACAGGAACATTATTTTTTAAAAAAACACTAAATGAGAAGATGACAAATGTTGTTGTGAATGTTCACATAACTCCAGGAGCAATCAACCAGGATTATTCAGACAGGAACAGATAGAGCTAAAATCTTGAAATTTGGCAAGAACAAAGGCCACAGTAAGGAGCAGCACTTACAGTTGCTCTGGAAAAAATCTAGTTTCATCAACCAGATCCATGCTCATTTGGAATTGACCACATGCAGTAGAACATCTTGTCTGTATGGATGCAATTAAGAGATGCACAGTGAATAGTTGCCGTGCAGTTAGTGTAACATATGCTCCAGTACTTCCAGACGTGACTACTGAAGCTGGTAGCAAAATTCTGATGTCTTCAACAAGGCCTCAATGTTAGTCATATGAAAACTGCTATGTGTGAAAGCAGCTGGGGATCTTTCTTTTCACTGAAAAAATGTGAGAAAAAGCAGAGGAATCCATGCTGAGGAACTGACTGAAAGGCTGGAGAGTGTACAAGCACTGGCTTGTAGCATTCAGGGGATGAAACGATGTTGCTATCCAACTTACGGCCTGCCCTTTTGCTTTCTGGCAGATGCTTTTATATTTTTTACATTTCGCCTAGTGCATCTCAATAAGAAATCTTCAGCCTGACCTCTACTAAAGGCATCAGAGTTTTCCTCAGTCTCTATAAGTATTGACATAAGGTGCTTAACTTATAAATTCCAGGGCCATATGTACTGTACTGTCTGGAAGAAGGAAGGCTGGATCACTGTGCTGGACCACCGTCACAGAGTCTTGGCCTCAAGGACTGAAGCTCACTTGGTGGCCTGTTTGATATAGGAGATTAAGAGGCTGCACAGTAATAAGGTAGTGATATGAGGAGAAGCAATCTTAGTCCTAATAGCAGTTGTGGATCTGAAGCCTCCTTCAATCTGTGGTACCAAAATCCAGGATTGAACTTTGCAAATCACATGTATTTCCCCCATGACCTATCCTGAATGCTGGCTCCAAACAACCCCCACTGGAAATGTGTGTGGTTCCCCAATTGAACTGGCTGATGTGAGCCCATCTCTCATTATGACAAGCTCAGCAGGTTTCATCTGGTGCTCCAGTTCATCACCAACTCTCCAACTCTGCAGACAGCAGGAGTGTACTGAAGCTTTAGACAAGGGAAACAATTTCAGGCAAAATAAGGTTAGACCAGAACTTATTTATGTGAGGTTTCCAAAAGTTCAGTAGTTTTAACTCCACTGCTGTGTTCTTTACTGCTGTTTTCTGGAATCAGGAGAGGAAGTAACAAATTAGCACAAGGGAAAGCATTCTTGAAGCAACACCATGGTGGGAAAAAGAGTCATGAACTGCTAGAAATCCACCCAAAAACATTCCTCTGATCTTCCAAGATTTTTTAATCTTTGTTCCAGATCCCAGAGGTCTATAATGCAACAAGTTTTGGATAAGTCTGCACACGTCTGATGCCAAATTCGAAATGGGATTTTTGATGCTCTCTGCTGTCTAGTTTCCTTTTCACAAGCCCAGAGGTTGGAACATTTCCCTCCTCAGTTTGAATTTGGAGTCTCATACTTTTAACAAAACCTGAGGAGATGGGACCATGGTAGGGACATGGGCTGGGCACCAGCTGGACACTGTATGCAGCAAGGCCATCCCCTGTGGCCAGGATGTCTATGAACCTTAGCAGCTGCTGCCCCCCTGGCTCCCCAGCTCTTTCCTTTTCCTCCATGAATGCCATAAGAAAGCAGGTCTGTGCACCAGATCTTTATTAGCTTCAGGAACAAATTGCCTGCTGTGAGGCCAGAGCTGGATTCTCCAAAACTAATTTGAACTTCTGAATTTGAAAGTCCCACATTACATTGTTTAAAAGCAGGTCAGTTTCTGCTGAACCACAACAGCCAGAAGGTAATTCAAGTGTGAATCAACAGGCTAGGTCCTATATTTGTACGTGTCATGAAAATGGATGTAAACACACCACACACACCCTAAGAAAGGTTATGAGGAGCACTGACTGGCTCCTCCTTCACACAGTGGTTGCTAGAACATCGCTGCAAGGTCATGGACAACATTCCAGCTCATCAATGCTGCAGATAAACACACTTTCTTCCAAAAGAGTGTATGAAAACAGCTGTTCAGCATTACAGTGTATTTCAAATGATTTCTTGTATCTTCAAAGGTAGTTTGGATAATACAAACCGAGTGAGAAGCACCCATCACCTACACTGAGCTATGCTGTTTGGAGAGGAAGCTGGAGCAGAGAGAAGTCCATGTTATGCCAGACTCAGTGCTCTGCATCCAATGTTTATTAATATGCTTTTGTGAATTAAGTGAGGAAAAAAGTCAGGTGTTTAATGACCAGACTTCTGAGGAAGGTAACATGTTAAATATTTCTCCTACTGTCTTAGAGTAACTCTCGTTTCACTTTCCTTGCTTGAAACATATTGTGTAGGGCTCAACCTCACAAGATTCAGTGCAACGTGGGCCTGTGCAGCAAAGCACAGCCGTGGGCTGGGGTGAGCACACCAACAACAGGGACATTTAATAGGAGCATCTCATATGGGGGAAGTGACACAGAGGCTCTGGCATCATGGAAAACCAGACCTGCTTGCAGAAAGGGAACAGGGTAGGACCAAGGACCTGGCCTGGACAGGTACAGAAGTGAGGTCAGGCAGGGTCCTGACTGGAAGACCAGGGGTGGGCTGGGAGTTGTGGGTCCTTTGCTTGCTCTGAAATAGCCTGTAGAGCAGGCAGCTCTACATTTCTCCTGTTTCATAGTGAAAAGCGCACAGACAAGGCAACCTGCACTGCACAGGCCTGCTGAGGAAGCAGCCCACCAGGCCCTGCGGGGCCTCCTGGCAGGAGGTAGGGAAACATGCAGAAAAAACGTGTTCTGGTACCGTCCTTGTCCTTTCTTTAGTTATAAAGCTACCCAGGATAGTGTTTGTTTACCACCCAAGGCTTGCATGTGTGAATAGAGTGCTGACTCGCTGTTTAAAACCCCTGCAGTGGGCAGGCTTTCTAAGGCCAAATTAAAACAATTAGTTTGCTGCATAATCAATTGGGACAACTGACAATTGATAAAAATGCTTTAGAACAGACAGAACTCACAGAAATAAATAAATTCCTTCCAACCGAAGGCAGCCCTCCACATTCCCCCACCTTCACTAAAAAAAATGTTCCTTTTAAGATATTGTTTACACAGATTTAATCAGTTGTGTCGCTGGGGCACAGCAAAAGACAGCAATGTGACCTGCTAAGATTTAGCACCAGATTGCAATTTATAATCAATGCACCAAGAGTCACTGAAGTGCATAGCTCCTGTCCCAATTACTAATTAATCAGACCCAAATAGGTCTCCATAAAAGGCACAGCAGTCAGCTGTGAGCCCTATGAATTCAAAGGGCTTCTCTATTCTTTATGTAGGAGAGGTGACCTAAGAAGTTAGGAGCTGGTTACAGGAGAAAGGAAACTTGTTATTTGTTTTTGTTGAGGGTTTTTCCCCACCCTCCTTAGCAAGAATACAACCAGCTAGATTGCAGTGAAGCATTGTTAAATAGGCAGTATGAGGTACTGGTACTGTGATGAAATTACTTGAATGTGTATTCAGATCCTTTGGTTTGATTATTTGCTCACTTGAGTGTTTGTTCATTTTTTTTCCATTTGCTTAAAAGCAATTAGAAAACTGGTAGTAGCTGTATTGGTTCCTAGTGGTGAGATGGTAACACAATGGGTCAGAGAGGGCAAGCCCCAGCCTGATGTGGCACACCAATACAAACTGCAGTGCACCAGACCTGCTGGTCTTGCTTGTGTGGGGGGCTTCTTCTGTATCCAGGAGTTTGTGCACGGAGAAAGGGGCATGTGGTGGGATGCTGGCAATGCAGATAGTAGTTCCCAACAGGCAGTGAGCCTGGGGCTGTCCTGCTGCCTCCTGTGTGCAGGGAGTGGATCTTGCTGCTGGCATGCAGGCATGGAGTCAGTGGTTTCAGGTATGATGCCAGGCCAAGGATGAACCCTTGAGCTGTGAGGGCCTGCTGAGCCCATCATTTGGATGCTGGTGGCACTCAGTCTTTTCCCTGGCACTGACCTTGCTCCTGACTGACCTGACCATGATGTGCGTTGGGCTAAGTGATCTTTTTTTGAGTCCTTTGAGAGTGCCACTGCTTTTGTGTGGCAGCTGCCACTGAGCCTCTCCAAGAGGGACAGCAGGGCTTTGCCAGCACCCATGGCATCTCAGGCAAGGCCTGTCACCCACAGAGGAGGGCTGTGGGGAGCGAGGCATGGGCTTGGCATTGAACTCTTGGCTTGTTGAACTTTTGCTGGATTTAAATAATTTGAGGCTTTGAAAGCTTCTCTGTGGGTACTCAGTTGAGGTGGAGGTGAGCAGTGCTGCTGCCCAGGGGCTGATGGAGATGCCCCTGCACACACTTCACCACAATCTCCAGCTTCTTTCCAGAGGTTAGAGAGTTTTCTTCTGACTTTGCCACCTCTAGACTAACATCTGTTGGGCTCAATGGGCTCTGAAAAACATCTTAAAAGAGTACCTGAATCCTTCTTCAACACAGGGTAATTATTTTGTAAAAGGGATAGTTTCTATATTTAAAAAAAAAAATTAGAGAAGGAAATCTAAAAGTGTGAGCTAAATTCTTCCTTTTGATGTTTTTACTCACTTTATTGCACTTCATCCCCTTGCTTTCATGGTCAGACCAATCCTTCCTGGTGCTGATAGTCCAAAATAGAAACCCACATTTTTTAATACATGCTTTTAGAGGAAACCACAAGATATTGTGAAAACAGGCAATCCAGTGTGTCATTAAAGTGAGTTATTTAAGTATAAATGTTCTGTTTTCTAAAATGTTCTGCCTATATTTTAGTAGATGATATCAATTTATTTTTTGAGGGCTAGAAATAACAGGGTAAATCTTGGCGGTATTTTCATAGTCACTTTGTCAAACGCACGACTGTGCACATTACATGGGGGAGAGAAAAAGCCTTCTCCCTTCTCACCCCTCGGCAACATTACAGGGAACAGAACTGCACATCTGTAAATAAATGCATCATTAGATTCTCATCAATTTGTAAGCTTCACTTGATGTATGGTTAAAATAATCCCACAAGGATAACTCAAGAAGTGTTTGCTTTCAAGTACACACAACACAGACCAGGGGAAACACTATTTCGGTTAACATAGCATGTTGGAATTTTTGATTGTTGGCTATTTTTCTTTTTTTACAACAGTCCACGTTGAAGAATTATTTTTGATACATTGCTACCAATATATTCATTAGCTTAGGATCTCTGGACATATTAAAAGAACACAGTAAAACAACTAATGATGCACTTGAGCAGTAACAGGTTGTCATTAGAGCAGCATCTGCTCTCATCAGAGTTAATTATTCAGTTGCTTTGTTTTCCAAGTAGGTGTCTGGTAGAATTTAGCAGAATCTTAATTAAAACACATTTTCAAACTCCATGGATGCTCATCTCATCTAAAGAAATCAAGACAATTTCCACCATAAACATCAAGCTTCAGTTGAGCCATCAAACAGCAGAAGGATTTCAGCCAAGGCAAGTTTTAGGCGTTAACCATTACAGAGCCAGTGTGATGCAGGTCACTGCAGGATGCAGGGAATGATGTCCTGATGAACCCCGTTGATAAACTGTCCTCTGAACATACCAATAGCCAACACAGGCATGCAGTTAAGCAACAAAAATACTCATATTGTGTAATTTCTTTCACTCTACAAACCCCTCAGATGTTGCATGTTAATTCTGAGCTGCAGAGGGGCAGCATGTGCATGTGCTTCCCAAAAACGACTTGCTCCATGTTCAGGCACAGACCTGCCTTTCTGCCCACTTGTGCTGTTCCAAACACCACCATCCTGCATGGATCCCTGAGCTGACCTAGCAGCAGATGCTGGTGTTTTTTAAACTCTTTCCCTGTGTTCTTTCACAGTGCTGGAAAAAGGTGGTTTTCCTCTTATAAAGACTTCTCCCTGAGAAAGGCAATGGAAGTGTTCTGTCTTTGGACATAGAAAGATTAAGTGATTATTGTGAGGCTGCACTGACTGTCAGAAACTTGCCAGTAGCCACAGTCATGCCAGAGACCCTTTCTCATCGGATGTGGTAAACCCAGCATACTCCCAGGAAGCTTAGGAGGGGTAGGGAACTGGACAAATCCATGGCTATGTGTTTCCACTCAGCTAAAAATTCTTTGTAAAGAAAACAGCCCTCCGAGGTAAACAAGTTTGGGTTCAATCTGCTTCACTTGAATGCCAATATCTATGGTTACTTTCCAGAGTCTCTTCTTTATTAGATTTCATCAAGTGCATACCAAAAAAGTTCAGCCTATGAGTAAAACCTTTATTTCCCAATGGCCAGCACAGAATATGAGAACTTGAATTTTAAGCTTGGAGTTTTTTGCTGCAGTGTATTGACTTACACTTGGAGCTAGTTGGGAATTTTCTATCATAAAAATGCTGTTTCATCAAAAGAAAATATTTTGTGAAAATAGAGTGTTGTAAGCAGGCTGGATTCAGACTTGTGGATGAGAATATTCTGATTTTTCATGTTGAAATTGGTTTTATAAAAACATTTTTATTTGTAATGATATAAGCAGTTTTTTTGAAAACTACAGATGAAAGGAAAAAAATAAATCAAAATTGTCATGAGACATTTCAGGTTTACCATAATACAGTATCTATTTCAATCCTATTTTACAGTGCATTTCAAAGCATTTTGGATTGATGATGTTTGGAAATGGAGCTGCACCTAGGCAAGTTTACTTTTGTTCTTGCTTTTCAGATCCCTTTTAAAATAAAAGCTCTTCTAATAGAGCGTACCTGTCCGTTGTGAGAGGGAAAAACGGAAATCTATAACTCAGTGACTAGTTTAATGGCTTATTCAATTTTTTTTGGATCATTTTGAGGAGCTGAGCAAGCAAACTCTCCACAGAGTTGGGGTAATGCCAGTATCAGCAGTATCACAGGACTCCTGACTTAGTTGGTGGAAATACCTTCTGGTTCAGGCTCCTTAAGGGAAAACAAGCCCATGAAGAACAACAAGACATTTATTTATGTGTATTCTTTCCCTCCTCCATACTGCTGCTTCTCACCTCAGAGCAGCTGTAAGAGCTGTTTCCCCACCACCATCTTCCCTCTTCCCACCAGAAGTGACTCAGGATGAAGTACTTTTCTCTCCTGCCTAGATGACTTTCAGATCTCACATCCAGAAATCACACTGCAGGACCACAGTGATCCTGGTGAGGGGAGATGGATATTGGGGCATCCTGAAAGGTTTAAAAGGACACACTTTCATTTATCATTCCAGGCCTAAGCAGCTGGACTCACTCTTTTTGGCACACTGGCTCTGTTCACAACGGGCCTTAAAACAAAAATGAGCTTCTAACCATAGGGCCATCACCACCCCTGAAACCACAACCTTTTCCCTGGAATACTCAGTTTTGCATCAGAATTGCTCTGAAAACTGGCTCACATTGAATACCTGATGGTTCACAGGTGAGTACACCTGGGACATGACCTGAATAACTCACCCACAGTTTTATCCCTCAGGAATAGTCCAGGCTCCCCAAACTCACACTGTTAGGAACTGCATCACAGGAGTTTGCATGCTCCTCTGCTGAATAACAGGCAAAGCAGGCAGGCAGATCAACAAAGCTGGGAGCTGATACAGGTGGTATTTTCATGTCACAGCACTGGTGGATGAAATGGAGCACTGCCACGTTCAAGCTGTGGGCTCCTGCTCCAGCAGGCACTGAGCAGACATGGCTGCAGCTGCCATGGTGAAAGCCTGGGGAGCTTTGCTGCTGTGCTTCCTTTTAAAGCATCATTTTTGCCCATGAAAAAACCTATCAGTGTTGGAGGGTGCTTGTGCATGACCACTTAAGGTGCTGAAATCTGTCAGAATGGTTGCCAGGATTTGCTGTTTGGAGGGGACAGCAGTTGGGCTGTAGTCCCCGCTGTGGGACGTGGTGGTCTGTCCTGAAGAAAGGAGGTGGTATTTTGGAGGAAAAGTGGGCTTCCTGGTTGTACTGCTCTTGTCATAAGAGCTTTTGATGTGCAGAGTGAAAATAAATAAATGAAAGTAGTACTTTTTATTCACTGCTGAGTGGGGCCTCTGTTTTCTCCTGAAGAGTGGCTGCTTCCTAGCAGAGTTGGACACTGGAACCCAACATGTGTGAGTGGCACATCTTCGTAAGTTCCATGTGGCATCTTCTGATGAAAGACAACCATGTCAAGCTGGCAGCACCTGGGCCAGGGCAGAGGAGAGGACCACGATTCCTGCTATAGTCATGTAGCAATAACGACTTGGACAAGCTGGACCTTGCATATGACTCTCACTTCTGGGAGAGAGTAGCACAGAGAAAAAATCTACCACCAGGAGAAAAATCTACCTTAACCATGCTGTCTAATTGGAGCTTGGGTCAAATTGTTACTCAGCCAAATTTTGTGGGCACACTTTGCAACGAAATGTATCTGTACAGGTGTTTACATTTAAGCAGGCAACTCGCAGCTGGCATCTGCATCATGTGGAGCTCAGCACACCAGGGTTGTGCCACTGAACAGTGTGGGATGAGGTGGGACTGTCGAAGGACCAGAAAGGCAAGATATGCCTCCTAGTGGGGCACCCAGCCTGTCCCCTTTGAGCTGTGGACAAGAACTCTGCCTTTTTGCTGTGAAGACTTCTGAGTCTGCAGAAGTGCATTTTACCACCCTAAGCGAGATCAAATGGGTTGTAACAACAGAGTAGGCAGAAAGGGGGGCATGTAGCAAGCCCAAAACTCTAAGTGGGGACTTACAGTGATGCAAATAGCTTATTCCCAGAACTCACACTTTAGGTTCAGTGATATATATGATCTGATCAAATTTGTCAGATTCTCTAACAGTTAAAAAAAAAAAAAAAAAGAAAGAAAAATGAGAACTCTATTTGGGTAAATGGATTTTTATTAAAATTTTTGTTGTATATTATGGTTCACTCAGAACTTAACTTGAATCGATATGCCAAAGACTGAGTTTCTAGTGAAATTCTGTTTCCTCTTGCCCAGCCCTGATGGCAGTATCGGGCACCTGCACTGCCCTGGCTGTCCTGCACAGCATTTTCAGCATAGCCGAGGACTAGCCAAGCCCCCAGGGATCTTCATTTGCACAAACAGACACACAGAGCAGGGTTAGGGTGCCTGCCAGAATACCTCAGGGCAGCACAGGTCTTGCTGGACCAGGGGCAACTGCAAGAACTGAGTGAGCTTAGTCCTCCAAGATGCCTCTGGGCAGGACCCTGGCAGGTCCTGGGAACCAGGTGCTCCAAGTTAACCTCTGGGCAAGTTTTTTTTCTTGCATTGATTTCAGCTGGAGCCCAGAGGTATGAGACTGAGGCTGACCTGGAGAAGACATGAAGCAGTGAAAAGGGTTGGCTTGTACCAACCAGCCCAGATGGGAAGATATGCAGTAAGGGCTCCCTGGCTGCTTTCTGGGTTCTCCGTTGCCTGCTTGCCATTGCTGCAGCAGGAGTAGAGACACTGCACGAAGACCAATGAATGGTTTGGACTCTGCCAGGTAAAGTGGCTTGTGTGTGTGTTTGTAGCCAAGTGGTTTGTTTTGTGGTACTCTGCTGAGTTGTTTTGCTCTGATACTACTTGGGTTTTTTTGTGCTGTTTGAACCCAGCTCTGCTGGTTTTGTTTTGATAGTGCCTGATTGACGTATTGCAGAGACTGATTCTTGCTGGCCTTGTGAAAACAGAGATGGGAGCAAGTGATGTTAATGAAGGAAGAGGGGAGAGCTATGCAATTGGGTGTAAAATCTGTTTTTAAAACCAAGATGCTCGCTGTGCTCTGAAGTGTATTGTTGCTGCCAGGGTTTGACCCAGTTCTTGGTTCAGCTAGGCTGGCTGGTTCTGGGAAACTCCTCCTCCTTTCATTGCAAATACATCAGCTCAATTAATCAGGCTCCATGCAGTGAATTGAAAACCAAAAAGTCTTCTGTGACATTTATCTCTGTCTTCATTCCTGGGGGAAAAAACACAGGCACACAAACCCCTCATAATGAAAATCAGACAGTGTTAGCAAGTGGATTTGAAGCAAAGTTTTTCTGCTCCTAAACTGTACTTCAAGTCATTACAAGCTTTGCTTGCCAACGTTACAGTAGCTGAAGCAGTATGTACAGCCTGTGATATGCAGACTGGAGTAAAACCTTCTTCATGACATTTTGTTGTATGGGAAAGCTTGAGTTTTTGGAAGACGCTTCGATAACACAATATGGAAAGCATGCTATCTTAGCATTTCCTACGCCGACTTGGAATGCCTTCTGTTTGGAGAAGATCCACTGGCAAGTGAGGGAAGGTCTGAACAGTCAATTTAGATTTTTCTTTTAAATGTATTCTGTATGCATATACTGTGGTTATTTTGAGATTTTTGCCTTCTGGAATGATTACTGTCTGATACCAGATAGAAAAGTCATTATGCATAAAACCTAGGTGTACCATGAGTTCAATAGCTTAAGGGAACTGTGGATGGAACCAATTAAGTTTCATTAAAGGTGCAGACATTATTTGTCTTTAAAACCCTATTCTGCACCTGCGGAGCTGCTACCATTAGAATAAACTCAGTTGTAGAGGCTGCTTTTCTTTAATAAAGTATGTTTTTGCTGAGGACACCTAGACACCTAAAAATGGAGCAGCATGCTTTTAGTTGCTGTTGTGCAGTGACTGATCTCCATTACTAGTCAAAAAGCATTTGCTTACTAACGCTGCTACTACCTGTGTGGTGTTGTGCCACGCAACATGTATGTTGTAGGCTGTTCCCTTGGCAGTGGGAAGTGCCTGTCACGGGTAGGAAAAGTGCCAAGACCCCTTGCTGAGCTCTTGGTTCACACCTGATTCTTCATAAGTAGCATCAACTAAAACTGAGGCTATAGGTTATCAGGGACAGCAACTTTTCTTCCTTTCCTCTCTCCTCTTGGAGGACGCAGCTGTGCAGTTGCTAAAGTCTCTGCTGATGCCTTCTTAGCCCCAGGCTTCCATGGATACTTTGCAGTGTTAAAGCCGGTAACCTCTGTGCTGTGTGCAAGCAGCTAGAGAAAGGCAATCCAAAAAGAGCATGTGAACAGAAGGCTGGAAAAGAAGCCTCTTGATTATTCAGTTTTTAAAAGGGGAAAATGCTGCAAGAGTACCAGAACTTATGAAACCTATTTTTTCTCTGATGCTCTCTCCCATGGCTTGATTATCTTGTGCTCATTCTGATTAAAGCTTTTATGGTGGCATTGCTTTCCCATGCAGGGTTTGTAGTATTTAATAACATAGGTAATTTTACATTGCAATTTTCAGAGGGGACAGCAGTTCAAGTCTCTACATATTTTCTCGAGACTCCCAGGAATTTGGTACATCTGAGATCTCTCTGTGACAAAAAATTTGACTGAAATCGGCCATCAGAGCACAGTAGTACCAAAAAGGACTGTGAAATAAATAGTGCAGTTGCATAAGTCTTGCCTCCTTAAGCAACGAGACTGGGAAAAAATACAAATGTGTCAACAACGTGCTATTGGATACTAGAATCATTTAATTTCTCACATCCCCAGCTGCATATTCACATGGTGCTTTGAATGTACCTGTTCTGTTATTAGGCTCTGATCTAGTTCTTCTGCCTCAACAAGTGCCCTGGGAGCAGCAGAGCTCTTACAGTACTGAAATGAGGCACACAGGCATGGCTAGTGAGGCCAGGGCACTAGACTGCTTTGTGTTGGAGGCAAATATCCTGCATTCCTGAATCTGGATGAGGCTTCTCAAAGTGCTGGTGCTGGGAGGCTGAATGTGTTTAAACACCATTCACATGGGCAGAGGGATCTGCTGGCCCAGATGGGGCAAAGGCTGCAGGTTGCCCTCCTGTGAGGTGGCATGATGTCCCTGTTCCTCATGGGTGGCAAGGGCAGGATCCCATACCAGAGGGTGCTGGAGGCGGTGCTGGTGTCCCAGATGTGGTACAAGTACAGGGGCTGGCCGGGGCCTCTGCTAGCTCCTAGGCCATGGGAGCTATGTTCATGCCAGGAAGGAAAACGTTTTTTGAGGAACTTGTGGACTTTGGTGTGAACTGATGTAGGAAATGAGGTGCTCATGGAAGGCCTTGAATCCTAGCTTTGTTTGGGGAGGAAAGAACTCAAAGTTTAGCAAAATATTACTAACGCCAGAAAAACGCTTTGCTCCAAAACAGGTGGCCTGATATGCTTTTGGTGCTTTCCCAGCTTGATCTGCAAAATCCAATGTGAAGCCCATTCCAGAGCCTCTGCCGATGGGTGTCTTGGCGCGAGCACGGCCACACACTGCTGGCAGTCACTCCGGCTGCTCAGTGCTCAGCGCCGGCGCCAGCCAGAAACAAACAGGCAAAGTGCTGCGCCAGGGAAAAGGGAAACATCTTACTCCTTATTTAATCAATATCAACAGACATATTAACAATTACATGTCAACATGCGTAATTATTTGTAACCCACCAGTAAACATGCTCATTAGGCCAAATCTGGTGGTCCCTTGCAGGGACAAGAAGGCAAGAGCACGTTTGGGAGTGTACCATTTCCTCTGGAGATGTGGATGGGCTGGGTGCAGCATGCTGCTGGCACAAAGCTCCTAAGGAGAGTGCTGGCACTCTGGGAGCATCTCGGCTCCTAGTGTGGCACACGTCCCTGGCTGCTGCATGTAAGCAACAAGGGCAAAGTCATCTCCTCTGCCCAGATGTGCAAGCAGTGATAACCTTTTATTCTGTGGTCCCTACGTGTGCTTATCCTTGTGCAAGCTTTGCACAGGAGCCTAGAGTTTTACCTTTGGTGGCTTCCTGTGGCTGGCAGTACTGCAGCTTTGTGTTATGTGGTGCTACGGGCTATAAGAAAAAGTGGTGTCTAATAAGTAGAAAACTGAGGTGTGGCCTACAACAGAGTGATGAGGGCCTCCATGCCTGGACTCTGTTACAGGATCTGGCAGTGACAGGGCAGCTTGCACTAAGGATGATATGAGTAAGTGACTTGTAGTCTGCCATGCATGGATGTGGACAGGGAAGCTCTCCTGAAATGGATCCAGGGAGGACCTAGAGGAAGGCTGATGATGAGGGGTGAGCCAGAACACAGCTGGGGCTTCAGGTTCTCTCTCTTCTGTGCAAGGGGTGGGAGTGGAAGGATAGGGGTGTTGTTATAGCAGTGGTTGAAGAATAAACTAAGCCTTAATCCTCCTTATCCATGTGAATGCAGAGAGCATCCAGTGCCATTTGCTCTTCCACAGAACAAATTAAGTTTCCTGAGTCACATGGGCTGCAATGAGGGTATGCCTATAAAGAGAGGCAAAAAACAGACCAATGCTTTAATTTGAGTAATGTAAATCTTTCTCCAGTGGTGAAAGCCCCTGCTCCCCCTCAGGTGAAGCTGCTGTCCATATGAGTGTGTGCAGGTAGGGTGGCACAGGCTGGTGGGATGGTGGGGGGGAGTAGCTACGTTCCCCCTCCTGGGTCCAAGGGGCAATGTGGCTGCCCTGTATGTGGAACACCAAAGCTAGGGTGTGGATTGCCTTTCCTGAGCCATCTCTGGATGTCAGCTCAAAGACCATCCACTCCCTGCAATATTTACAAATATATCTGCCTCTAAAATCTGCCTGACTTTATCAATGAGACAGGGATAGCATTACAGAGCTGTGCACACACATGTTATACATTCCCCCAGCAATAGTTCCTTCCTCCAGTTATGCTATGTATTTAGTGCATTCCTCCAGTATGATAATCATCAACATGCCTTAAAAAAGGAAAAAAAATGTTAACGAGGTCAAAACAAAACATAGAAGCTGGCCAAACAGCGGGAAGACACTGCTGCAGTCCCTGGGGCTGGGACTTCAGTGTCCTGGCAGCTTCTGCTCCCTCAAAGGACAGTGAGGCTGCTGCCTGTTGGGAGAGCAGCAATGCTGTGGCAGGTGGGCGGGTGACAGCAGCCAGCCCTATTCACTGCCTGCCGGGCAAATGGCTGGGGCTGGCAGAGGGGAAAGGAAGGCTAAAACATAACAGAAGTAATAGAAAGCAGCTTGAAAATCTTTTCTCCATTTACGTATCAACCCACAGAGGCGGGGGGAAGCTCTGTGGTGTGTTCAGCCGTTGTTAGCTGCCTGCCCTGTGCTGAGGGTGAGGAAGCTGCCATGGGACCACAGCCAGGCCTCTGAGCCAGCTCTGAGTCCCTCAGATGAGGAGTGTGCCATTCTTTCTCAAAGCAGCTGAATTTTTCTTGGGCTCAAAGCCTGCTTTCCCACAGTTTGCACATGAAGCAGTAAGTGGTGTAAGGCTGTTACCTGTCTCATATGGGGTTTGTTTGTTTGCTTTTTAAATTGATTTGAGAGCTCCATATCTGCTGATGCTTCTGATGAAATGTGCTTGGGTTTTCTGTGGCCAGTCTCTTCTCTTTGCACTGTCCTGTGAAGGAAGCTGCTTCTCAAGCTGGCCTCAGCATAAAGCAATTACTGTTTCTTTTCAGCCACAGGTATCCAGGGGACCTGGTGGCAAGCAGAGTGATGTTCCTGGAGGATCAGAGTAGCTGAGAAGCTCCGCCTGTGCTGTCTCTCAGCCTGCCACTGAGCTGCGTCAGCTCCAATGCCTTCAGCCTCTGCCCTGCCGACAGGTGCTGACATATTGTCAGAGGGCTGATGGGTTTGGGGAAAAATCCCAGCCCTCCCCGGACATGCCAATGCTGAATTACTTCCTCAGACATTTTTTTTCTCGTAAAAGGCAAGACAGACATGTTTGGGAAAGGCAAACTTCTAACCCTTCCCATGACAATTGCTTATTTCCCATCCCTCAAGACAACTCAACTGTAGCATTTCAGTCAGGCAGTACATGCAAGCCCTGCTTCCAGGGGCTGCCATGGTGTGTGATGGTCAGAAACACATAAAGTCGTGTCACATGAAGGTCTGGGCAGGGAGGTGGTGGTGGCTTGGCTTTAGTGCCTGAAAGTGCAAATCTTTGGCTGGGAGCACGTGTGGAAGCACTACTGTGTGCGCCTCTCTGTCTGCATTCGTCTTTCAGGCAACAAGCGGCAGCACGTTATCGGGTGTGTGAATACATATTTACTACGGTAGGCCCAGAAGGGCTTTTCAACAACTTTCTCTGCATGTGTTGCTAACAAGTCACTCTACAGATTTACCAAGTGAACAGAATCGCAAATGTTTCTCTTTACAATGAGAAGTAATCAGAGGAGGTCTAAATGGCAAACAGCAACCCAATATATACATTTGTCACAGATATAATGTAAAGTCAGCTCAGCCTCTTTGATGTCACATAAACATGTCATTTTGAAGTGACTCAGTTTTTCTGGCATTTCATCAGCCAGTGCACAACAAACAGCACCAATTATGCTCCATCACTGTTTATCATTTGCCTTCTTTAAAATGCCCATCCATTACCAGCAGAGTGGTTTGCAGTGTTTAGTCTCTGGTGGAGATGGTATTCCACAGCCCTCAGCCCCGAGGCAGATTCTCTCTTTCACTGCTTAATCTAATGGTTTAATTACTGTGTGGATTCAAAAAAATCCCCCAAATCTATCCTAAAAAGTCCGGTATGCCAAACCTTTGTAATATTTAGCCTCTGAAAAAAGAGGTAATGTGGAGAAATGTGCTGGGAGTGTGGCTTCTGTTTGAAGAGGGAGAGAAGGACACAACCCCATCTCCTTGAGCGTCCCTGTTATTTGTCTGGTTTCTCTCTCCCAAGGGGGAAGCTGGGCATGGATCTTGTGGCTGGGCCCAGGGAACTGCTGTTGTGGCACAGGCACAGTGACCAAACCATGGCCCATCAACTCAGCTGCACTGAGTCCCACTGCAACCAGGCTAGTGCATGGAGAACCACTCTGAATTCACAACTGAGCAATTGAATCCCAGCACTTGTGCAATAAAATATGTTGATGGATAATTGAAGGAGGATGCAGTGTATTAGCAAATGCATCGTTTGTAACGTGCATCAGCCCTCACACATAACTGTATATATGACGTAGTCATTAGATCCTGCACTGATGTTCTTCCAAACAGTTTGGGAGATGGGATATTATAAATGTGGGGCTTGAAATACTATCGCTACCAGCTGCTGAACTCGCCAACTTTCAACTGAAAAGAATACAGTTATTCTGTTTGTTTCCCTGCTAGTAGTTAAAAAGTAATGAGTCCTTTTATGCTTTCTTTACATAATAGGCTCCAGCCAGAAAACTATATGTTTCCTTGTCAATAAAATAAAAAAGAAATCCCCAATATTAAAGGAACAAAGATGAAATTGAGCAAGTCTTATGTTATTGTGGTTAACAGTCAATAAGCAAAACCAGAATTTTGTTCTGCTGACTTAAAAAAAGCATTAAGCTGTAAATATCTAACTCTGTTCTACTTTAATGTTAGAGTTTTTTTTCTTTAAATTTAATTCCTGACAAAATACTCTCCCAAAGTTTTGGTGTTAGTTTGCTGCTCCCCCTTCTTTTCTCAAAACAGTAACAAGTTTACATATTAAGGGTCTTGTCTTCCTAAAATCTACAAAATTTAATGGAAGTAGTAATTTTTCATATGATAAAGTAATCATATTTTTTTTCACTACTGCATAGTGAAAATGGGATTTCAGCACTCATGGAAACCCAAAGAATAGATTTCAGCACTCATGGAAACCCAAAGAATAGGAGTGTAATGTCCAAGGTTTGTGTTCGTGGGGGTGGAGTGAGGAGGATGTGCAGGGAGGATGAAATGGTAGCAGCTTCCCTGGAAAGTGGTTCAGCCATTGGTGATGGGACAGGTTCTTCTGACTGTGCTTAGGATACCTGGCCTAACATAAAATGTGACCACCCTCTCCTGACTTATCAGACAGTGTTTTTGAGGAATTTTTTGATACGTCTGAAGACATTCTGTGACAAATGCTCATCCTGGTTGGGAAGATCCCAGCAATCTTTGCCTGGCACACAGGAACCCAGCTCCCAGGCAATTTTACTTTTAGGTGAGCATAGGTCCACGCACACAAGCTGGAGCCACAGGCTGCAAATCCATCGTGTCAGAAGTAACATATCAGGAAGAGTAATGTATCCAGATAATTCTGAGCAGTTTTTAGACAAGCAAAATTGGACACATACATAAACTTGTTAGCCTGCACATCACATTGGTCATTAAATATAGCTGTGCTGTAAAGTGTATGCACACAAATCCGCTCTATATATTTTAAGTGCACCAACAAAGACTTTGGTTGCGATATTTAGAGGAGAAAACTGTTTTCTTTCCCCTGAGCCCAAACTGTTCCCAATGAATAATTTGTCCAGTTCTAATGTATAATTAACATCTGAAGGTGGAGGCTGCTGTCGCCTATAAACATTACCATATTTCCATATTCCTACTCTGCAAGTTATCAGTTTTAAAAAGGAAACTGCACATGGACACACACAGGAGCAAAGCCAGCCCCGTGTTCTAGCAGCAGCAAGTGCCCCTGTCGGCAGTGTGGTCACCAGAGCCCCTCACCCTGCATCCATTTACACTTGTGGCCTCCTCAGCCTATTCTTTACTCACAACAACCACCTTCACAGCCCTTTTATGCTTTCCTTGAAGGCTTATTTAAAGGCTTATACTAAGCTGTAAGTGGCCATGGTGGGACTGACTGGCAAGTAGTTGCTGATCCCTTCCTGCATGTGAATAGGGGGCTAACTGCTGCCTGCTGAAAACTTCTCAAGGATTCATCCACAGAAACTATGGAAAGGTTTTGGATCATCTGCAGGAACTTGGTTTGTTATTTGGAGTTTATGAGTTCAGCACTCCCCTCACCCCTCCTCTTTAATGTAGTTCACAGAATAGATCCTAGAAACTTTTTTTCCTGGCTTCTGGAGCTTTTACCATGGTTAGCATGAATCACTTGATACCAAATTGTGCCTGCAGAAGTCTCAGCCTTCTCTGGAGGGGGATCAGAGGTCAGGTGTGTGGTGCTCTGCCTGGCAGTCACATGGCAGCTGCTGGCCAATATGGCTGTAATGAGGCTTGTACAGCTGCTAAGCAGAGAGAGATGGGAATTGATACTCCTGGGAGCAGAATCCTGTGCTCCACACATCAGCCTGATGCAGCAGTGTTCTGGGCCAATAAAGGAAATTAATAGCACAGCATTGGTAGCTGAGCCATCCCAGCACACCTAGCAGATGGGCTGTTATGAAGGAATTCACCTGTATCACCCTGGAGCTCCTATACTACTATCAGAGAAGGGTCTTTTTGTTGTCTTTTATCTCCCAGGTTGTTTGAGTGAGGCAAGCAACAGCATCCTTCCCAACCAGAGCTTTGCATTGGTGAAGGTTGTGATAGCCTGGGGCTGTGGTGCTGCTGACCAGAGCACTGCCTAGCTGTGGCAGCCTGCACTGCCACAGCCCCAAGCCTTCACACATCCCTGCGCATGTGGGATGGAGGGGCCCAGCAGCAGCTCCAGCCCATGTGCGCCCATACTGTGCCTTGCCTCCACCCCAGCACTCCACAGTGGCTCCTGTTCGGCACAGCCATCGGCTGGGGATGTGGGGTCCCTGTACTGTGTAGCAGTAACTCTCTTTGCTCTGTGGCGTGCAGCTCATGGGAGCATATGGCTCTGTCTGGTTTGTTTGTTTGTTTTAGGCTTTTTTGTTTCTTTCTATTTTGGTTTACTGTCACAAATAATTTAATTATCCCATGACTTGCCATTTCAGTTATGCATTGTCTCTGTTCCTGTTTGACTTGGGGGCAGCTGTTGAGCTCTCCAGATTTAGGGCTCAAATCTGCTCATCATTATATGTGAGCACAACACAGCCCATCTTGTAAAACTGGCAGCTCTGAACAAGGTAGGCATGTATGAGAGCTGATGTGTTGGGAAGAGGCTCACATCCTGCACTAGGAGATAGGACCAGCTCTCAGCCCCCACGAGTACCCAAGTGGGACGCAGGGAGGCCTGAGCACATGGTGGGTGTTTGTTAGCAGACAGCAAAAGGTCACCCACCTGAAGCACTCATGGATTCTGAGGTAGGCTGTAAAAACAAGCTCAGAAATTTTGGTTGTTACTCTCCAGAAACTAGTTATGAATCTTTATTCATTTGTCTTTTTTTTTGTCCAGAGCCTTGAGTTTCCAGTCCCTTCTGTTCTCAAAGTTGCTCCTCTTAAGACTGATACCAAGTAGCTTAAAGTCAACCTCTTCTTACACTACCTGTATAACCGGAGAGGTCAACGAATTAGAGATGGAGATCAAAGAATTCCCTGAATTCAGCAGCCTGGGGTTTGAAGAAAAACGTCTTTCAATAAAATGTGGAGAGCAGGCTGTAATTAGTGTTGTGTTGATGACTGACAAATCAGGTGTGGCAGCCCTTGCTCAGAAAATGCAATCAACTCGTGTGTTGGTCCATCACTTCTTATCAAACTATTGGTGTTCATATTTACATCTGTAAATCTCAAAAAGTAGCTGTAAACACTTTGCTGGAGATGGATGACTTGTGCTACAAGCATGTGCCCAGAGGGGAACATTTGTTTGGCTTTTACCTGTGTTTTTCTCTCGTGCAGTGAATTTAGGAGGCATGTCCTGTGGGAAGATAGGGAAGCAAACAATTCAATAGTATCTTGCTGGAGCTCTGCAGACATTTATAAGACATACAGCTGTTTCTCTTTTTAATTTGGAGGAATACAGGCCTCACAAACAGGGTGGTTGGTTGTTCCTACAAATAAAAGCCCACAGCTCAAAGGCAAAATATTTTTAAGACAATGTACAATAAGACCCTTTTTTTTTAGCCATGTAAAAGCTGTTTTATGAAATTAAGCTGGAAATATCATAAGTGGGAAATGACCACAGAATAAATAGAACCTTTTAGAAAGACAGCAAACATGTGTTATTTATTTTCCTAGTAAATGGAAGTGGCAGATTCAATCAGCAAGAAACATCACATAGTTTTGACCATTTTAATCACATAAAAAAAAGTTCATAAGTTTTGTTTATGGTACATTTAACTTTTTCAGTTTGGGGCAGGGATGAAGTGAATAACTCTTATTTACTCATAAGCTAGAGATAAGATGGGACCATTTCTTCTGATATTGGCGAAAGGAGATGAAAGGTAGAAGAGTGAAGTGTCTGTGCCATTACCTTTTGCACTCCATGTACACATCTGGAAAGCATTACAACTGGTTGCATCAGAAATATTTTAAAACTATCAAACAGTTCCAAAGCATGTACTGTACCCCATGAAGAGAGACAGCCTTCATGCCTGCCATTTCAGAAGGCTTGTTGGCATGCCAAGGAAACATATTTTATATAGGTCTATCTCTGCTTATATTTGCTTGAAAGCTTTAAAACCACACTCAAAAATCTTAATGCTAGATGTTAATTTTAGAGATGGGACAAAGCAAGGGTTATAAAACAGCCAGCTGAGATTAAATCCCTACATAATGACAAACTGCTGATATGCCATTAGTAGCTGTAAGAGGAAAGTGAAAGGAGGGGCAAGGAAATGTGGCATAGATCTTGGCTCTGGGGGTTTGTGTGTGTCAATGCTGACCAAAGCCAACACAGTGTTTGTTTCTCTCCCTCTGTTTTGGAAGCCATGCATCTCAAATTCAAACCTGCTATGTGGATTTGTGCATTATAAAGAAAATAGTCATAAATAGTTGTATTAAGATCTTGGTCTTCCAAGTTCTTGATCTTCTCTGTGTTCTTGTTGGTGATGTGTGTCACTTTGTCAAGCCTAGCATTTTTTCCTCTTTCAGCGCATGTGTGGAAGAACTGAACAATTCCAACTGCTTACTGAGAAAGGTTAACTTTCCTCTTGGCAAGTGTTCTGATACAGAAAGAGGAGAAGACTTGTGTTTGAGGGACGCAGAAGGAAAATATACAAGCAACGTAAATACCAGGAGATCTTAACTGTGTGTGGAATGATCTGACTTAAATGAGGAGACTCTGCTTTTGTGGTATCTTTCCTTGGGCTGTAATATTGTAATAATTGTATTAGAGATGAAAATTGTATACTTTGGATGAAATGTATGTTCTGTGAGAGGTGTCCCTGACATTACATGGTAAATATAAGGAAGCAATAATAGAAGTTGAATGTAATTTCTGTCGTCGTTCTGATATCTGTTTTTTAGTTAAACACGCTTGTTTTCTTTAGAGACAGCAGTAGATATAAAGTAAGTTCATATCCTTGAGGTATCAGCTGTATTGACTTCTACAAAGCAGTGAATCCAAACAGGGTAGAAGACAAAAGTTCAGGGAAGTTCATCTGGAGAAAGATGTTAGCAGTAGGACAGCAGAGAAGAAATAGCCTTCAGAAAAGATTTAGGTGGAATTTAGGCTCAGAGCAAAGGAGCAGCGACATTCTTTGCGATCCCTAATTATTGGTACAGGCGGGCATCACAACCATTGCCCCTCTGCTCTCCTCTATCTCAGTTGCTTTCAACTGAAGAATAAAAACTTGTTAGATCTGGTTTGAGAGTCCAGGGATTGGCCTGCAGTATGAGGCACAACTGGGACTTGACGATGCCCAGAGTATAACTGCCTTGTGTCCGGGGTGCCCCAAGATCCCACTTTGGTTGTAGAAACAACTGGATATCCTAGAAAACTGGCTGGAGGACATGACATAACGCTGCTCATCCCCTGTAAGCTTGTTGACTGTCTGTAAGCAGAGGTACACAGTGTATACATTAAGTGTTGATTGTTTCTAGTGACAGGCCTTGACAACATAAAAATACTCTGTTGCTTAATTGCCCCTGTGTCTATCAACAGAACCAGTGTAAAACACAAGGAGCAACTGGACAGGTTGACTTGAAGATAATAATACGTACTTCATGGAGAGATGTCGATCAGATATAAAAAGCTGTTTAGAGTTGGAGATGTCTTCAGCTACATGCTGAAAATTATCTGTCCCAGAGTACCGTTTCTGGGATATGGACCATATTCCAGTGCCAGGTTAGTTTGAACAGACTCTGGTAGCTGTTGTGGTTTTTTAAAAAAAAAAAAAAAAAAGTTAAGAAAGAAATTTAAAAAACCCCAACCAAAATGTAGAAATCATCACGGATTTTCTCAGATCCAATCCCATTATGAAACTCAAGTATCTTTGGTAAAAGTAAGCATCTATATAACTAATGTCAAGGATTGTCTGGATGAAGGGTAAATTTTAGCTAGCCTGGAACCAATGATCTAGTAACCTTGTAGTGATCAGGATTTGGGTATTTGTCAAGCAAGGTGATTTAGTAAGAGACTTGGAGGAGAACAATTCTAAGAGAAACTTTTTGCTATTGGGTTTGATGCTAGGCTGAGGTTATGTTCATGGGAAGTGAGTGCAAGATCTTGTCCTTACTGCCCATCCTGAAACAAACTTCTGTAATCAAGTTAAATGCAATTTCTTGCTTTCACTTTCTAGCTCATCCAGGGGAAAGGGGTTATAATTTCTTAAATATAGTGCACAAATCTCGGCAAGATCTTGGGGGTGAGAAGGGCGAAGGTATTTTCTTGTTGTTAGAAGTCCCCAGATGCACAGCATGCAGGTCTACTTGTCTGCAAAATAGAGCCATAAATCTTTAACTAAGTACACAAGGCACATTTTGGCCTTCAGAAATCTGCCAACGTCATACCACTCCTTTTGCTTTTGCTTTAAAATAGTACCTGTGAACAAAATTGTAGAAGGTGCTAATAACTAGGTAAAACTGGCAAAACTTCTTTGTTTTGTTTGGGCTGTGTATCCCTAGATGTGTATTTATAGTGTGGAAAAAACCTATTATCAAAAGCACTGTGGCCGTACCTCAGGTTTAAGGCTGTCACTTAAATTCTGGCTGTGCCTTGATGAAGGTGTGTGTTTGGATTATTAAACATGTTAAATGGGCTGCCTTGCAGACTGAAGTCAGGTGGCTGCTAAGCTTTGGGGGTTACTGGGTTTGTGTATATCAGATATTGGTTTTGCAAGTATGAGGTGCTGTGTCAATGAGCGATGACAGCCATGTTGCTTTAACCGTGACATTTAAAAGGTGGATGAGTGTCTCGCAAGTGAAGGAACACAGAGGGGCACTGGCTGCCACATCCCTGGGCTCTGCCACTAGTCTGTGGCATCAGCCTGCTTTGAGTGAAAGGGATATGAGGTCCTCCACTTCACCTCTCACCTTGAATTTTCCTTTATGAGACAGCATAGACAGGCAAACATGGGTGTGGTCTCATCTTGTCCTTCGGCGGGTTCAGTGCTGGATCCATCAGAGATTTG
The DNA here is from genome assembly GCA_013399895.1 of Serilophus lunatus. Classification (NCBI taxonomy): domain Eukaryota; kingdom Metazoa; phylum Chordata; class Aves; order Passeriformes; family Eurylaimidae; genus Serilophus; species Serilophus lunatus. The sequence continues at coordinate 3,287,924 of VXBA01004775.1, read as the reverse complement.
GGGATTTCTGGGCACCCCAGCATCAGTAAAAGGGGCATGATACAATGCTGTGAGAGACAGCGTGGTGTCACATAAGAAATGTGACACACACGTTGCTGTATTTTTATGGATCAAATACAGCCAACAGTTAAGTGATCTGTAGATTTGGACAGCTTGGTTTTGCAGCATGAGTGGAAGGAGCTTGGGAAAATACAAATAGTTGAGAGAAACCAACTCTGGACAGGACCTGGAGAGTGAGAGCACAGCATGTCACTGTGGGGCTTGCCCCCAGCTGGAAGTTTCTATGTTAGTATGAGATATGATGGGGCAAGCAGCAGATGGCTCCTTTCACAACAGCTGGATTTGAAGGACAGCCTTTCTTGGAGGCTCGTAACTCCCACTGCTTTGGCAGGGACCTAGAATCAACACCTCAGGAAGAGACGGAAAGAAGGAGGAGCAAGATTTTGATATGCTAAGAGAAACATGTTTCCACCCTTTTGAAACAGAGGCAGACACACCTTGGCTGCTCCAGCCACAGCATCCATGCTCGGGATGGGCTGCTGTCTGTCTCAGCTCTCTCTCATGCACGTGCATGTTCTGTCTCTATATGTACACATACACATTTAGCTCAAAATAAACAGTGCCACACTGCTGCTGAGTCAGAGACTGGGCTCTGACCAGGAACCCACAGCTTGGCATTACTTCTGTTAGCTCAGAGGATTTCCAGCATAATTTAGCCCTGAGCTTGATTAAGACCTTGGTCTGCAGCAGCCACGTAAAGGCTTATAATAATCTGAAAGACAAAAACAAAGAAGTCATAATACTGTGTATGAGAAAAGCAAAGAGCAAGGGTCATATGGCAGAAGGAATAGCTACCATTACAAAGCTGTACAGCCTTGCATATGGCGCTGTGGTGGATCCTGAGCATGATGCTGCTGCTTCCAATGCAGCCAGCATATAACAACAAAGTCATGCAACAGATGATGCCCTTTTCCTTTGACCCCTGATGTTTTATAGAAAAAAGGAGCATCCACGACACAACAAACATTAAATTCAAGTTTTACTGTGGAAACATTGCACCACACCAGTGAGCAACCTTAAGGCGATCTGTTGCCTGCCAGCCATGCCATGTCACCCCAGCCGGGGAGTGCAGTCCTTCTTGGCATGTGGAGACAGCCCTCAGAAGATGCTTTTTGCACTTAATTTTGGTAAAGAAAATGGCCAATTCGGCGCCTAGAGAGCTAGAAAATTGGCTGCTCCTGACCCATGTGCAGTCAATATTTCTCATCAAAGAATGAGTGACACTGCTGGGCTCAGACACAATGGTGAAAAGGTGCAAGTGTGCACGCATGTGCAGGGGAAGAGCCCCTCACTGCAGTTTGGTGACCAACACTGGACTTGGCAGTGCAGACTAATGTCTGTTCTGCATTCAGGATTTTCTTTTTCTCTCTCTGCCCCAAACACACACAAGCGGGTAATTAAAGTCACTGAAATGTTCTAACGCAGGAAGGTAGTCTGCATTTCATCAGGAGGAAAAAAACCAGCATTGGCTGCTATGCAATGGTGCAGACAATGGCTGGAAGAAACCTAGCTCTTTTCTCCTTTGGAAACAGATCTTCCTCACTAAAATAGACCTTGGCTGTTGCATTCTTCCTACAGGGTTAAGGAGACAATTTTTAAAAAAATATTGTTTTCCAAGATGCTAATTATCCTTTGCATCTTAGAGATCATTTATCCCTGCGCGCTGTCACCTCGTGTCAGCAGCATCTTTGGGCTGTCGTGGCCCTGGGCAGGGCAGTAGATGGATAGGTGCTGCGCCACAGGCTGTCCTTGTGGGAACAGAGTGACACACTTCACTGCCAAGCTGAACTGGGACTGGGTACCAAGTCTATGGCAGCAATGGTACCTCTTCCCTTGTAAAACTAAGACCTAACCCTTGTAAGTGCGATGGGTGACAGAGTCCCAGCACGGGACTGGTTACCAGCTGTGGGGAGCAGGAGGGCTAATGGCAACTCTCCACCATACGGGAGTGATTAAAGAAAGGATTGTGCTGGATAGATCCCAGATGAGTTAACTTAATAAAGTTGTGGCTTAATTAAACCACATCCCTTGCATCTTATCTGTCTTCCTGCATGTCCAGAGCAGTGCCCAAAGACTGTGCTGCTACCAAGCATTCCCCTTGTGCTGCAGCCCAATAACCACTACCTGCACCCCAGTCTCTAGGCAGTGCTAATGAAATTGTGGGGGGATATAATCTGATTTCAGGTTCTCGCTACCTGGAATCATTACACACTGGTCAAGTGCTTGAGAGTTATTCCTTCCTATAAATAGGGAGGCAGATGCATGCAACTCTTTCAAACATGGCTATCTTGATTAAGTATATCCAATTAACCTTGAGCAGTACAGAGATATGAGAGCTGGGAACAAAACTCATCATGTAAAAGGCACATGAAGTCTTCAGTAATGAAGTAAACTGCCTGTGAGTTTAAAGGGTCTCTCCTGCTCACCCAGCACTTCAGGAGGTTTATTACTGCCCAGACTCTCAGTGGCTAGGCTGGAGATGTCACCTGGAGGTGACAAATCTGTGCCTGGTTAAACAGAGGAAGCAGCACCGGGGGGAACCCAGCAGGGTGGTTTTGTAAGTGAAGCCTCACACCTGCACCTGTAGGCACTGCTCAGTAGGTGCAGAAGCTGCCGATATGGTTTGCTATTAGTACATGTGAATTTTAATGCATCTCTGTAAAAGCAGAGCCAGAGGGTGTCTGGGGCTGCAGAAACAGCTTTGCGGGCTCTCCCTGGCCCCACTGGAGGAGTATAAGAGGTCCAGGGCAGGACCAGGCAGTGCGTGGGGCAGCCATGTCAGGAGCAGTGTTCTTGGCGCATCAATTGATGCTTGTGTGTGCTGGCACTAGACAGGCTGCCCACACGCTGCTCCTCAGCATGGAGCTGACACCAGACAGCTTGAGGAACTGCCATTATACAGATGTGAAATAGAAACGAAAAAATCTTTAGCCCTACTTGTTTTTAGGGACACTAACTAATGGTGAGCTGTAAAACACCATCACTAACACATGTGGAAATCCTCTCATAAGAATTTTTGACTGGCTTCTAAGAAGAGAAATAAAAGCTTCTCTTGAGTCAGAGCTCAGGTCTGCATCCAGGACCAGACAGGGTGGCTAATTCTCACTTGGCACCATGATCATGGCTACATTTCTGACTCACACACAACCAGAAATCTGGTCCCCAAAGTTGCGTGCCATTAAATGACATGGAAGGAAAAAAAAATATACTAGTGAGTCCTAATAAGAAGGTTTATATTCTGCGTATCTGGTCTATGTCTTACTGCAGAAATAAACAGCCCTTAACTGAGAAATCTCTATAGACAGGAGCATAATAGATGAAGGAAAGATGGTTGTATCAGTTTGCTCAGTTGGTCATTACATGGAATTATAACTGTATTATCAATAAGCCTCAATGTCATTACCTCTCTATACTTAGAAAATGCATACATGCCCTCAAATAAACATTCTCCATTAGAAATATTGCAGCCCATTAGCTAACTCTAGTGCCTGAGCTGCTCACCTGACTGGGGGGATACACTGTGTTGATCCTGCAGCAGCACCAGGGCCCACCCATGCCCCTTTCCACAACTTCAGGGCCTTGGGCAGGCTTCACTAGGATGTGGGCACCAGCAGCCAGCCTTGTTGTAATGCTTTGCTGAGTCTTTTCCTCCTTCAAAGGAAATTTTTGTGCTTGTGTAGCCATATCAGCATCCATGGTCTGTGAGGTAAAGCATGTTGTGAGTTTCAGGATATTTATTTTTAAAGAGGGAATTAATAATAATTGTTTCCTCCCTAATGAAGATATGTGTCACAGGAGACTCAAGCTATTGTGTACTTCATGTGTATGGCCTCAAATTCTTCTGTATCTCTCTGCAATTTATTTTCACTCAATTAATTTTATTTTATGATAAAGTAAATGGCTCACAGTGCTGATGGGCATTAGCTGTGGAGCTATCACATTATAATACAATCAGGTTATCTCCTAGCACTATGAGTTAACACTCCCATCTGCCACACATGTCCAAAAAATTATTATCTTTCTGGAAAAGCACATCTCTACGGCTGCTAGTCACGTGCATCTGAGTTACTGTCACAGGCCAAAGGAGCATGCACCCCTCAGGGAGCAGCAGCACAGGACCTCTGCTGCTTCCAAGAAGCACCAGAGTAGGTCAAATGTGTTTGTTATTTTTTCATAGGACTTTTTTTTTAAAATGTGATGTTCTCAGTGTGTTAAACTTTTGTGGGTTTTGAGCAGAATAGGAAAAGCTATGTTTCAAAATATCACAGACTTTCAAAAACAAAGCCAATATTATCTGAAGATGCATTGAAAAATTGTTGTAAACTAGAAGGGTAACTTGCTGGGATTTGAGGAAGGGCAACATAAGATAATTCTCTTGCCCTAAGTTCTGTGTAGCATATCCATAGTCAGTAGAAAACCCATTCTTGTTCAGGAGGTCAGAGGTGCCTGCCTGCAGCCAGGATGCATTTCCCAGACCCTCTCTGGGTGACCTTGTCATGGCAGCACTTTGGGTTGCTGCAGCTCAGAGATGTGCAGTGTAGTGTGCCTGAGGGACCTCCTAGGATCCGCTGTGAATCAGAAAGGTGTGCTCCTGCAACACTGATGCTGTCCCCTGGCTGTACTCCATGGACTGAGGAGGTGTCAAACCACAGCTGTCCCATTTTACCTGCTGGTATTGCTTTAAGAAAGGCTATGGTGCTTTTCTTTCAAAAGGCTCCAGTTTGAAGAAAATGTGCTTTTGCTCAGAGAAAGGCCAAGTCCTTGGTTTAAAGCCACATGTAAGGCTCAGATCGTGCTTGAAAATTCCTCCAAGCAGGAGGTTGTTGTAGAAATGCTGCCACAGCCTTTGCTGTTGTTCTGCCACTAGTGCTCTTTTCTTGCCAGGCTGCCAGATGACACAGGGACACCAAATGGAAGACCTCACATTCGGTTGGGAAAGGTGGGCATTGCCCTGTGACTTCTTGCTCCCACCTCTGGTGGTGCTGTGCTGGGCCCAAAGGCACTTGCAGGATGGGCAGGACCATTTGGAGGCAGTGGGTGCTTCAGGCAAGGTGGTGGATGGGCAGACACATTTTGATTTGGATGTTGGCAGTAGAGTACATCAAGTACTCCAGAGTGATGAGTCTGGGTTGAACATCATGAGGTCTTCCTAACTGATGAGACTGGAAGGCATTTGTTTCTTCTTGTTTTTTCCCTCCCGAAAGAAAAACCTGCAGCCTAGAGCATTTTGCTGTGTAGCAAATTGACAATCTGCTGATAAAAAAAGAACAACTAAAAATCTTCCCAAATTTTAAATGTTAATCAACAGTAATGTTTGGGTCTCTGAAAAATTACGTTGCCTACTCAGAAAAATTACGTTGAGCGGTACCTCTTGTGTTGCAGGGAGTGTGGCCTTGGGGCAGGCTTGCTGTCCTGGCTGAGGCTGGTTTTAGCTCAAGAGAGAGATCTGCTTGAGATGCAGTGCAGGGCAGTATCCCATCTTCCCTCAGCATCCATGCCTGTGGCACTGTGAGACACCATGGCTGCCCTAGGGAGCATAGGCCAGTAGGGACCTGTGCATGGGACTTTGAGCTGAGCAAAATGGCAGTTTTACAGCCTAAGTACAAACTAAAAACACTTTCAGGAGAAGTATCCAATAAAATTGTATTATTACATCCTGTGAACAGCTCCAAAATCCTTAACTTGGGGATATCAGCAGTCTCTCGGTGAAACTAAGCTAATAAACAAGTAGATAATTAACAAAGACAAACATGAATCTTGGTACCACTTACTTCATATTAAGAAACCTTCTGGTTTTAATATTTGGCATGTATGCATGAAATAATTTATTGCTGTTTCAAAGTAATTTCAACTGTTAAACATTCATTGGTTTGCTGAAGGAAATAGTAAAAAAAGTTCTTTCATGTGAACATTAGTTCTTAATTTTAACATTTCCTTATTTTCTATAATGGGATTTGATGTGGCAATAAGCTTTAGGAACAGATCTAAGTGGAAAAATATTGTTAGCAGGTGAAGGTTTTCTTACTGGATCCCTGAACTGTATGCAGAACAGGATGGTTTCATCAGCAAGCACTCTCTGAATCATGGTGCTGGGGTGTCAGCATGATTGCCTCCCTTCTGTGCCCAAACTGAGGAGTAGCCTTAGGGATAGCTAAATACATCCACAGCTGAGAGGCACACTCTGCATCCCTGTGCTGGTGCTGCTGCCCAGATTTTGGGAAGTATCAATCTCCTGAAAGTGCATAGAAAAAAAATGAATTAACTTATGACTGTGTGAGCAGCTGAGAGACCTGTGTATAGAAAAGTCTCTGTAAACCCTTGGCAGCCCAAGCCTGGCCATAGGCATCTGGTGAACCCTGGTTCACTGCTGGAGCTGGAGGAAAAGCTCTGCTTTGCTCATGGCTGCTGCTAGTGGTAACTTTAAGTTTGTCAAAAATTGTGTTGTACATAGAAATCACATGCAAATTTTGCACACACATAAATTCTGTGCCCTGTTATGTCTGGTTTATGTTTATGCACTGATTGAAGAAAGAAGACCTTTTGCTTGACAGCACTGTGCTGCTGAGAGATAATATGCAGAAATGTCTCCAAAATACTTCAACTCTATTTTTATTTTTCAACCAGTCCTGGATAGTGTCATGGAACGGTACACCTTTAACTCTGAAAAGTAAAACACCCACACAGGAAGGACCCACCGCCTTGCCTGGTGCCAAGTGCCAGAGTGACCTTGCACTGCTCCTGCTCAGCATGAGAGCTGGCACGAGGGCTACAGCCACTGTGACAGGATGTGTGGTAGGGAGGTGGCTGCAATGGTGTTAGAGGAGCTCTGACTGAAAGAAAAATAATTGCATTCTGGAATCATTTCTACATAGGTAATGCAGTGAGAGCCGCAACCAGGACATGGTGCGCTGTGCTCTCAGTTTGCAAACGTCTTGCCAGGTCTCCCTCCCTGCTGAGCATCAGCTTGTGGCTTCCACTCCTCTGCACTCTAGGCACCCTGCAAGTAACATGCATGTCTCCAGCTCCCTGCCTCACCACAGCTCTGTGCACCTGGATCAGAAAGGTTTTATTTAATGGAAGCACGGAAAAATGACGATACAGTTTTATTTCCCAACTCTGGAGAGGTATGGATAGGCAGAAAAGCTGTGGCATACTTTTGAATGGGAAATCTCGCAATTTCTTTGCAATGAATTTAATCTCCTGCATTTTTCCCAGTTTGGTTTTCACTATTATTAGACACAATTAAGAATTAGTAAAGCTGAAGTAAGAATTAAAGTTTGTAATTAAATTTTCTCCCCCTCCCATGGTTAGCATGAATTTGGTGTCAATTTACAAGGAAGACTCCTTTTTTTTGCAGCAATTAGCTTTCAAAGAAGTAGGCAGTAATGGAAAGCATTTGCTAAATTAAAAAAACTGGCAAACCATGGCTATTTACAGTTAAGGGGCACTTTCTGCTCAGTGCAGGGTCAATGTCAGACTCCATTGCTCTCTGCCAGTGCCTGTGCGGGCCCTGTGGCTGCCAGGCAATCTCCGCTGGGCCTCCATCTCAGTGCTCGGGGAAGCCCCTGCACGTGGCATCAGCCAGGGGTGGAGGGGAGCAGCAGGTGAGCCCTGTGCGTTTATCCCTCAGCCTTTGTACTGAAGTTGGAGGTGCTTTTGCTCCACTTGCCGCCACTCTTCCCCCGCGCCGCAAAACCAGGGAGGTGGGAGCTGCCCGCCTGCGCGGCGGCTGCCCTACATAACGCGAGTTCCCAGGCATGCATCTCATTTCAGTGCAAAAGTCAAACTGAATGACTCATGCCAAATCTTTTTATCTTGTCGCTGCGACTGTCAGCGTAACAGAACTCCAATATGACTATACTTATTGGAAGGATTATTTTTAAGTACCAAGCATATATATTTATACGTGCGTCGATACTTCATCATTTTCAGCTGAATTGATCTACTGGAGCAGAATAGTCCCTCTTTATAATAATCTCCAACATGTTAACTCATTCATCTGGGTAAGCCAACAAGTTCAAGTGAGGCCTCCAATATGTTAATTATTCATGCATGAATCTTATATTTCATCCAGCCTCACCCACCCCAGACTGCCTTTTCTAGGAAAGCTCTCTGTTGAGAAGAAAGCAACAAATACTGTACGGTGATTTGACGGGGGGGAAAAAGTCATCTACATATTCCAAATTATAAATTGTCTAGTCTCAGCCTTTTTTCTCTACTGCCATCTATTGTGCAGCAAAAAAGGCATGGTTCAGCGGCATAAAATTGTGAGTTCTGGTTTAAATGAGAAGGGTCGTTTGGCAGTTGCTCCTGAGTGCTTGCAATTGCTTCTGCTCATCAGAGAATCTAATAAGTTAATAAGGAGAAGTAAAACTGACCAGGAAGCAATAATTAGGAGGCCTTAGGAGCACCTAAGAATACAGATGGGATCTGGTGTTAGAAAGTACAAAATGGGCTACTCAGTCTTTTCTTGTAAAAAATTTCCCGTAAAGGAGAAGCAGCCTCTGGCTCCCTGGATGTCCCAGCATGGGGCCAGCCCATTCAGAGCCTCAGGCGGGATAGGCACAGACTTCTCTCGCCCCTCTCAGGGCTTGTCCCCACCCCGGGGGAGCCAGGCAGCAACCCCTTGTCTACATGTCTGCTTCCCCCTCACACTGAACAGTTGAAGCCCCTCCAAAGGGCAACTGCTGTCAGTGCCTTTGTGGCAGCAGATGATGACCAAATGGAAATGGAGATTTTCTTCTCTGCTCCCTCCCTCTTAGAGGCTGCCTTCTCTCCCCAGAGTGGCATTGTGTTTCTGCAGAATACGTTGTGCCACTCGTGCAGAGAGCTAAAAGACACCGTGGCTGTCTGTAGCAACAATAGCTGGTCAGAAAAGCATGTGCTGTGGGGCAAGTGGTTTTCTTTGTGGGATTGGTTCAAGTCTATCGCAGGTGTTTTGTCCCTTGCTCATGCTGGTTTTACGCTAACCCTACTTATTGGAACCGGCTTATTCTTGGTTTACACCAGTGTGAACTCATGCCTAAGGCCATTTCCAAAGAGCCTTGGTTTTCAGAAATATCATCTGGCTTGAAAACTGGGATCAAGTGAGTTTCCCTCAGGGTCTTACTCCCACCCCTGGTGGCCAAATGGCCAGGACTCATCTCGGCAGAATGCAGCGAGCAGCCCTTTCTCTCTGTCCTTGCCCTGCTGAGAGGATGCTATGCATGCAATGCCTGCTGCTGCAGGTTCATGGTGACCACTGGTTCTTAAGGATGCTTACTCCATGTGGGCAAAGACAGACCTACCAGTAAAGCAAGGATTACTGCTACTGGAATCTCAGGGTGAGCCTCTCAGTGGTGCACGGGTGTTGCAAGGCAGATGCACTAGCAGCTGCCTGCCCCAAGGTCCCTTCCCCTCTACGGATCTGTTTGCTTACAATTTTTTCAGCAAAAATAAAACTGCCCAGCAATAAAGATAAAGCCAGTTAAGTCCTCAGTCGCTTAGGCTGCCTCTCAGTATGTTCCCATAAAGACACAGTCTCTCATCATCTGTAGGACGCTAGGAGGTATGTGGTCATATCCTAACTGCTGACTTAGATACACTTGTATGGCATAACAAGCAGCAAATCCACAAACTAGAGAGAATTCAGCAGCAAAATCAAGTGCAGGATCATAACAGCATTGATGCATGCTTAAAAAGATAAAATCCTAAAAGGTTATGACCAGAATATTTTCAGGTGAAAAAAAGGTCAAAAAAATGAAAATCAGGATCAAAATAATGGAAAATATATGAAAATTAACAACCATCCTTAATATATCTCGCACGAAAGACAGCTGAAAGCCAGTTACTGGTGGAATATATATGACAGAGTATTAAATTGGTTTTGAACACGTGAATGGTGTAATGCACCGTGGCCCCAGGGCAGAAAGGAATACAGCCGCTACAGCAAGTACCGCTCCCGCTGCCCGGTGCCGTGGCAGTACCTGTTTTACAGCTTCACAGATACTAAAAAGTCATCCATCTATATCTAAACCAAAACGACATTACATATTTTCTCAGATTTATTAGTAAACTACTAAGTAGTAACATTAAGCTTTTAGAAAAAGATTAACGACACTGTGCAGCGGTAACCTGTCATCTTAATTTAAGGGAAAGCGACTGAAAATGCTCACTCTTCGTGAGGGAACATGCAAAATCCTTTGCCTAATGGATGTGGAAATGGTATTAGATCCCTCTCGCATCAAGACATTAGAAGCACGTTATTTGTTCTTTATTTGTTTGTTTTTAAGTTTGGTGCTGGTTTTGTTTGGGGTTCGTTTCCTGAAAGAGAGAGCGCGAGTCTGTCGGTCCCTGCTGCAGCGTGTGCCCTCCCCGCCCGCTGCCCAGCCCGCTCCGCCGGCCCGGCCCGAACCCTGGCCCGAACCCTGGCCCGAACCCTGGCCCGAACCCTGGCCCGAACCCTGGCCCGAACCCTGGCCCGCTCCCGCTGCCGTCCCGGGGCTCGGCGGGGCCCCGCTCCCCCCAGTGCCCTCGGCCTGAGGAGCCGCTGCCTCTCGCTCCGCTCCGCTCCGCCGGCGGGCGAGGGGCCGCGCATCCCCCCGCGGCCGCCCATCGCGGGGCGCCGGCGGGGAGGGGGCACGGGGAGCTGCCTGTGGCCCTCCCCTCGGCATGGCGGCATCCTTCCGAGACCCAGGGCGTCGTGTCTGGGCTTCAGTCTGATTTCCCCGTTATGAAAAGCTCTTTTAGTGATGCTGGCAGAACCCAAACCTTTCAAAGAAGTTTAAAACCCAGATCGGAATGACTGCTTGTGTTTATCGACATTACAACAAACATTAATTTTTCCTTTTAGGCGGGGAGGGATAATATCAATACGTATTCTTGTCTGCATTCGTTTCTCTCAAGCAGTGTAACTGGCGGCTGCTTCAGTCCAGGGATGGATGAAAAGTGGTCCTGGTTCCCGCTGGCTGGCATGGAGCTGCACAGCACCACCCCACAAGGAGTCTGCCACCAAATCCACTTTTCACAGGAATCTCATAATTTGACAAAGCCAATAGGTTCCAGTGACATGTGGGTTGTTCTGCACTTGGGCTGGCAAACCTGCCAGGCTCTGCTTAGTGCCTGGTAAACCCTGGAGAGAGAGTGACTGTAGGCTTCTCCCTGCTCTGTGAGTTGTCCTACACAGACAGCTGAGAGCCATAAAATCACAGTGATTGCATGTGTGCAGCCCTGCATGGAGCTACAGGGCAAAGGCCATCATCCTCAGCTTCACCTGCTTGTTGCCAACTGAAATGTGATGCAAGCTTGAAATGGTAAATTGAACTGTAGCCCAGAATTAACTTATATTAACATAGGAATCAAAATGCTGCTGTTGGGACATAGTAAAGCTGTTGCTTACTATGCATTGGTGTAAATGAAATGGAAGATGCCAAACAGTGGCAAAACTGAACTTATAAAAGCTTTTTCGTCCATTTAAATGCGGAGGCAGATGTAAGAGAATCGCCCATATCAAAGCTGGACAAAAACTCCTGATTGCTTCCCAAACAAGCAGTCATCAATATGTGGCAGTGAAACTACGTGTGCTCAGACAGAATATTTGCCACAAAACTCCAAGCCCACTCATACCTGCAATTATTGACCTAAAATCTCTTAGAAAACCATGTAAGGGGAAAGAATGCCCAAAAATTTTGCTAATGATTTAACAATAAAATACAATATAGGTATTGAGACAATATTGCGTTCTGGTCCAAAGCTCATTTGGGTCAAAGCGTAATTCCAATAGAATGGGATACAGATTGGATCAGCCCTTAATGAGGTGTCGCAAAAGAAGTGTCAGTAAAATATACAGGCCAGCATATATTTTATGGGGAAGATAGTCTGAAGTCAACATTGCAATTTACTAATTCAGTAGAACAGCTGGAAAAATAAATTTGTTTAGCTAGAATAGCAGATCTATTTATTGAGCTTCCTTCCAAAGCTGTGCACATATCAACAGTAGGATTGGTCTCTAAAACACGGGGGAAGAGAGGAGGGGGATGATGCTGAATTCAAATTGATGTGCTACTTATTCCACACTAGTAATTCAATTAATGATTTTATAGACCCTGTGCTGTCTCACATTCTCAGTCGTTCTCAGGCAAATGAGATGGGGAATCAAACAATTAGCTGGGGTTGGTAACGTGATGGGTTCAGTCTGAGCAAATTGCTGCACAAAAGCCACATCTCACTTCCTGCCAGAGTGAGGGGAGCTCGCCTTCAGCCTTTGGAGAGGAGGCTGGGCAGCTGCTTTCACACTCTGGCCATCAAAAACTTTGGTCCACTGTTCTCACAAAGAGTAAGGGACTGCTAAGCACCAATGCAAAACACTTTCATCTCATTACTCATTTCCATAACCTTTTTTGGCAGCGGAAAAACCCTAACTAAGGTTTTCCATACTCAATCTTTGCTGAGGGCTGATGACATAAGGAAATAGTTGTGTGTGATTTCTGAGTTATGACCAAGCTTTTGGCCAAAGCTACAGCAAAGCCAGTGCTTGAAACTTGAGATGAATGTAAACTTGATTCAGGAAATTGTTTAGGTACCTGCCTGATTTGAAGCAGTGAAATAATCCTTCTGCATTCACCTGAATTACTAAAGTGCTTGAAGATAAACATTTGCTGACATCAGGCCTTGGGACCCCCTGGTCTCTGCTACTCTCAGAGCTGGATGAAGTTCGGGCAAAAAAAAGTGAGGGTCTCTCATACATCATACTTCAAGTATTTCATTTTGCTTGGGTGCTCCATTGTAATATTTGCGCCCTGCAGCAGCAGAACTGCATTTGAGAAATTATTTTTGTATACATGTGTGCCTGTGTGCTGCAGGCATATGCTGCATCGACGTGTCCCTTACTCTACCGGGGTGGGTGTGCAGGTGGCTGAGCAAGTGGGTACGTGGCAAGCCCATGCCCTGGTGTAGTTGGGAGTGGCAGCCTTTCTAGATAAGGAGCAGACATACAGCATTGAGACATTCCTCTTTCAACTGTTTTTCTGAACATTCATCCTATTAGTCATTATTTTGTTTGCAAATGAATGTCTCTCTGAAGACTTCAAACTGCAGTTTTGATAACATATCTGACAACTGCCATCCTTGATCTCAAGGATGCTCTGTGCCTGGGTGACTGAGCATGGGCAGGAATGCCAGCTGGATACACTGCCAGCACTGCCTGTGCTGTGCCAGGGTTGCAGGGAGAGTTGCACCCCACTCCTCAGTGTATGCAGGGCATAGCCTCAACACTGATGCCTTCTGCTAAGTGAGACACAATCAGTTATTTTCTTCCTATGCAGCAAAACTACTTTTTTTTCAGGAGGCCAGCGGAGGTCTTTATATTTTATTCACATAATCCAGACCTTCAGTGTCAGTGCCTGAAACGAATTACTGTTTATATTAGAAACTTAGTTTAATAAATTAAGTCTGGTCTATGAACTGTCAAAGTTCCTATAGTCTGCAATTCATATAGAACAGATGCCTTTTCCATGACTCTTAACTAGAAGTGGCCAACTTGATTGCTTCCTTTTTGCCATTACTATGTTCTGTAGGTTTAGTTATCTACTGCCTACAGAGAATTCAAAACAATTTGAAAGGGCATCTGGTATAAAGCACTCTCTGGGAAAAAAAAAAAAAATCTTTCCATATACAATAACTTTCTGTTTAGGTCAGAGAATTATTCAATAATTGGCACTTGTTTGACTAGACCATTCAGAATCAGTTTGGTTTGGGTTTTCCAATTGTAGGTAGAGTTACAGGGGGTTTCTTTCTTTCCAAACAAGCAGGTTTGTAAGCCCTAATTTCCAACGTACTTGTGGCACTGCTGTGATTAAGGCCTAACAACTAATTTTTGTACAAGTAACAAACACATATTTCAAAAGTGCCATAAATAATTCAGTGATTTTTTTCCCCAGATTGTTTATAAATTATAAATTTTCATTTACTCTGTCCTAGTTTTACATAATACAGATAAAAATGAATAGCTAAAAGCAATGGTTTAATTGAAGAATAGAAAACAAGGGTAGGATGGTCAGAACAGACCTCTTTTGACTTGCATTCCAGTTTCCCAGTCACCATCATTTAAAAGGCTGGACCCGCTAATATGGGCTGTTAGAAGTCCTTACTTCCAATATTTATGTTTTGTGAAGCACTCTTAATGCACAAACAGTTGTCACATGAAAAGTTAATAATGAAGCACATCTATGAGGATGAAAAGAGAGTGGGGCTGGTGCTCATTGCATCAGGAGTTGCACATCCAGGCGTTTCCAGGTAATATTTTTTCCGTGTTGCACATTAACATGATTCATCGCAGGACCTCAAGCCTGCCAGTACGGGCAGAGCAAACTGCAGGACTGGGACAAGTCCCCCCACAAGGACCACAGGGAACAGCTGCCTGATGAAATTTTCATGGTGCTCCCTTCTAACATGTTAAGTTTTCGGGACAGGCTATAGCTGTGTTGTGGTTGGAAGTGAGAAACATTTTTCCGTGTTCCTGTGTCTGTCACAGCCTGTGAGATGAAACAGCCACAGGATAGCCTGAACTGGGGCCACTGCTGCTGCAGATACAGTATCCATTTGGCAGGGATCATTTTGTTAATGGCTGGGCAGGGACACCTGACAATGGGGCTGTGCAGAATCTCTATGTCCCTCGCCCCAACAGATTTGAGCCTTAATCAAGGACAGCCTCCTGTCCGAAACATGCATCTCCAGGCAGGGGCTTAGCCACATTGCAAACGTGTGTCCCAGCACAGGGCTCTGGCCCATGAGTTCCTCATCTATACCCAGAGGATGTTTACCCAAATGGCTGCAGTTAGTGTTTTCTTTGGTGATGATTTTCCCAGTTCAAGCTAGCTGTGTCATGTCACTGAACACAGGTTGTTCTCATCTATAGTACCACCAGTGTTGCTGTGCTGTTATGTGCAGCGACTCTCCATCAATTGGGTGTCTGAATAGGATGCCACTCTGAGAAGAAGTTATTTGCTTTGGTGCCCTCCTCTTTGATTAGAAAACCGGAGTAAGGCCAGAGGAAGAGAGCAATCTCCAAGATGAAGAGACTGTCAGTCTGTCTCGTCTCACAGCTTGATTCTACCCATGGCAAAAGCCCTTTAGAAGAAGGTGAGGGAATTTCATAATGCCAAGTTCGAAATAAAAGTTTATGAACCTCTGCAAATGCAAATGGGTGGCTTTCTCATATCTCAAGGTGTGAGAGATCCCTACTTGTTGCAATGCACTCTGCCTGTTCCAACTGGGACTGAACACTCTCTGTCCTGACTTGTTTCTTTAGAAATCGTCTTTTTTCTTTATTGTGAGGGTTAGCACTAGTAAATAAAAATCTTGTGATAGTGGTACAAATTGCTTGGAAGGCTGGTATGAGAAAGAACAGGTTGACATCACCCACTGCAGTAACTGTGTCACCTAGTGAGCAAAACCAACCTGCAGGACCCAAAGTTTACCTGTGATGTAGAGATGTTGCTCCATCCCACTGCAGCTGTGTCAGTTTACAGAGATGAGAATCAGGCCCAAAAGCCTTAAAAAACCCAACCAGTTACTCAGTACAAGCAGAAAATAAGGAATGTATGGGGGGCAGATGAGAGGGGGAGCAGGGGCTGCCAGGCCTTTGCAGGAAGCTGTGTTTCATGTCAAGTGATGGCTAGCTTTGCAAACAGCCCACCCTGCTCAGGGCCGGGGAATGTGGGGTTTAGTGAAAGCACTGCCAGTTCCCACATCCCCAGCTGCCACTTTTGCCTTGCAGAGCTGGGCAGCAGTCATGGGCTAAAAAGCTCTTTATCATTCCTGCTTTCATAATTGATCATGACAACATGGGTAATAATGTTACTTATTAGTCCTAGAAGTTATTTCCTTTATGGAAAACGGAACTGCACAAAGACAGTTATATATATATATATATATCTGTGTTTATAGTAAGTATACATATAAATTATGTATACATGTGTAAGTAATACGCAGAAGCATAATTCTGTTTGTATGGGAGAGAAACATCTATGTTACTGTGTTTGTGTAGACTCGTAGTCTTATGCAAAAACATTTTTTTGGACATATTAGCACAAAATGAATAGCAAGTAGAAATCAGGATCAGGAAACTTGAATGTAAATGGCAGAGCTGAGAGCACACTCTCTGTGCACAGAAGTAGAGTGCTGATGCATGGTTCGCTTTCATACAGGAGGACAAACAATCTCAGAGCTAAGGAACACCAAGAGAGTGTGATCACCATGCTGGTTCTAGTGCAGCATCTATTTTTTCTAGAATAGATGCCTGCAGAACTCGTCCCATTGTAATTAGTGGCAAAATTCCTTTTGGCTTGGGTGTTTTACAGTGTATAGTTATCCTAGATTTCCCATAACAACAGACATGGTGCTAAGCAGGCCTCATAAATGTGTAATTGTAGGGGTTGATGTTCTGTGCCATATATGTGTTTAGGTGTAGGTTCAAGCCCCTGACTGAACAAGGCTCAGACTGGCTAAGGTGCTGCCCCTTCATTGAAAGGTTTCTCAGTTTACACAACTTATTTATTACCTGTCAGGCCAAAATAGGCGAGGATCAACTCAAAATATTACTTCCATTAGTACTTACTCTCCTTTCTCACGCTTCCTCTTTGATTTCTAATTTAAATCCATTCAGAAACCCTATGTGATTCCCAGCTGTGTTTTTCTTGGCACTTTTAAATTCATTTATTAACCTCAAATTGTTGGAAGGTTGGTCTTTTTTTACTTGATGTGTGTACTTTTCCTTCTGTATAAATCTGTTGGTATGCCTTTCTTCTTCAATTATTCTGTTCTGAAACTTCCTTCATGTTTGCAATGCTTTTTTTTTTTAATTGGCTTGTCTTTTTTTTGACTTCTACCCTTTATTTTACTGTCTTTCCTCTGTCTTTTCTTTTCCACAATACTCTAATTACCTTGACTTTCCACAGCCATTTTGCAAGCCACTAGCCAAGGCAATTTCAATATATTTGAGCTTGCCAAAGTATTCTTGGATGGTCCCTGCAATGGAATTATACTGTAGTGAACCTAAATCTGACCCACTGCTGCTCTGATTATAGTCCTGCCTGGTCTGCATTGAAAAGCCCTAGCACACTTAAAGAGACAGGTTTGCTATTATCTTAAGAGGCAGCTGTCATTCTCCCACATTTCTTCTTTTTTTGTAATTATTTTTGAGAAATGTCTGTCAAACCCACTCTTGACAGTGATCTTTGCACTCCTTTTCTTAAGCTGAAATGCCGTTGTCCCATAAACCGTCAAGGGCTTCCTGTGAGTGACTCCATTGTACAGCACTATAAAATGAAACATTTTTTCAGCCAAATCCACATTTGCCTGGTTCATAGACCACTGTAATTAGAGGGACTCTTTCCACTGACTTCAGAGCTTTGGATCCTTCCCTATTTCTATTTGCCTTAATAAGTGCAAGCTTTTAGCTAATGCCGTACGGCCTCTGAGACATAGCTTTACTCCTCATGTCTTTCACCCCCAATAAAAAGCTCTGCACTGACACTAGATGACCTCCCAATGTTGCTCTCCACTCCATTGCAGGATGTGTGTTTTTTCAGCTGTTTCACCTCAGCTGGAATCACACATGCAAGACACTCAGTGGCAGAAAGTCAGAGAATTTCACAATGATTCCAAAGGCCCAAATACAGCACTTCCCGTAGTTTATGTCTATATCTGTGTGGATGCAGTGTCACCCAGGACTGCACATCCCATATAGTGAGTGCATGGAAAACCAGCGGGTGCTAATGCTGGGATCTGATGGAAGCAGGGCTGAGGGCCATTCTTGTGGATACATGCTGTGGCACACAGGCAGTGGGACAGCTCAGTGTCACCCTTGCCAGCTCAGACAGAAGGCACATGATGTGCTGCACAGTGGAAGGAGGGGGCAGCCAGCATCTTGAGGCTTCAGACCCTGCTCAGCCTCCTTGTACAAGGCCCATGTCTTATAATGGACAGGACTGCATCGACCTGCTCCTTCGCTTTTTTATTTTAAGTCATTTTTATTTAATAAAGAAAAAAAATCTCAAATGCACTGGGAAATAGAAATAAGCGTCTTCATTTTATTTTTGTATTTTATCACTGTTATTTCACCTTGCCTTCCTCTCAGCCTCACTGTTTTCAACAGCAAGCTCAACATCACGATTTGCAGTCATGTGCATCCCTTGAGGTTTTTCCTATTGCCAGAGTTTGATATGAGGGCCAAATTTCATGTAAGGATAGGTTAATCCAGTGATACCTGTTAAGGAGTTCTGGTTGAGTTTGAGCACTTCTCTAAATATCTGAGTCATATCTGAAAGCACTTGGTAATGAGCTTTGAGATTCCTGAAGCCCTTGCAGTGGCACCGTTTAACAATGCCTAGTCAACTACCTGTTGAGATCCATGGAAATGAATTTAGGAGCAAATGAGAATCTTTGAGAGCCCATAGCCTGGGTATGCTAAGAATGACCTGTATCATGATCAAAGATGGCAAGCTCTTGACTTCAGAGTCTTGGGAGATTTCAGTGTAAGCATCCATACATTCTGTCAGGCTGCAGATGCAGCGGAGACAGGAGCTGCTTTGTTTGTCTAGATGAAGGTCCCTGACAATTCCTCTCTTATTCCCTCTCACTCAGTAAACTCACTTAAGAACAAGTTAACTAAAAAAAAAAAGTTTTTGGCGCAATATGCAATGTCAGTCAGCTCTTGCTCCTTGGCAGGGAAGCAAAGGGCTGGTTGCAGTCACATGCTTGGGTCTCCTAACTGCACAGAGGTTTCGCATATCTGGGTACCTGCCCGACTCAGGTATGAGATGGAGGGCATCAAGTCAGTGTCTAGTGGCCTGGAGACTCAGAAACTTCTCTGAGACTTGTTAGAATGAAGAACCAGTGCCAGGATGATATTTAGACACCACCAACAAACTAGTCATAAAAAGATGAATTTTTTTAGCATTGCCTCTGCACATATCTGCCTTTAGGGCTGCTAATTCCTTCAAACTTAAAAAATCAGTCAATCCCTTTTTGACACCTCCTTTCTCTTTTATTTCTGAAGCTAGAGTACTGACACATCTTCCTTGTTCTCCTTTTAAGAGGTTCTAAGGATTAATTCTGAGACTCCCAGCTATCTTCCTGCAGGCCTAAATTATGCAGCTCCACAGGCAATATGTGATCAGTGCTATCCAGTCTACCTGAATCCTTGTACAGTCTTGAAGCCGTCTTTCTCCCTTAGATTTCTCAGCCGCTCTTGTCCATCTCTGCTGCAAGGACAGCAGCTAGTTGCTCTACAATGTGCATGGCTGGTGCCTGCACTCCGTCTATTTTTGCTTGTCCCCAGTTCCTTAACGGTGTGCCCAAGGGCTTCAGCCATAGGGAAGCCCCGTCTCTATCCAGTCCCGCGAGCTGGGAGGGGCAGACGCCTCGGTGCTTCTCAATTATTTCCCACCTGCCATGAAGCTTTTTCAGCCATTGTCTTGGTAATCAATGGCACCTCAGTGTCTTGTAAAAGAATTCTGCGTCCCTGTCCCTCGTTAGTGTTGTTGAGTCCCTACTTATTCACTTCAAGGTCTCCAGCATCGGCGGAGCGCTGGCGTCAGCAGATCGCAGGTGGCTCAGGTCCTTAGGTCCTTTTCTTTATCCTCGGAAGCCTTGAAAGTTTTCCTCAGGCGGGAGGTGAAGAGTCTGTTAATTTCACACTTCAAAATAATCTTTGCCCTCTATTTCTCGTTCTTAAATACGATTGTGTTATCCAGGGAAATGTTTTAGGGACTCGGGAACAATAAGGGGCTTCTCCAGCTTTCTCATCCAGTGCTCACGCAACGCTTTTATTTTTATTGTCTTGAAGCATTTCTTGCCATTCACAAAAGCCAACCACAATGCCCCGCAGGCTGCTATCCCTCTGGCTCCACGCTTAGAGGCGACCAGCCAGGCAAGCTGGCGGTAAATATCGAAATCTCGGCAATGCTAAGATGAATTACTTTCCCTCCCCTGTGCTGCAGAGGGTAGGCAGACAGAGCACCTCGGCATGTTTCTGGTGACCTGCGTTACTGAACCCCGGGAAAGTGAGGGAGAAGAAGGCAGCCTCTGCTCCTGCTTGTGGGTGCTCGTCCTCCAACAGAGGAGTCGAGTGCTGGGCATGAGCCCAGTAAAGCACAACATGTCCTGTCCCTCCCTGCCCGCCTCCACCAGCTGGTGTCTTCTCTTTCCATCCCAACACTTTTATCCAGGCAAGAAGAGAAGAACGGATGGGATTTTCCTGCTACTCTTGCAACTGGTCCTTCCTGCAGTCTGATGAGGACAGCCACTGGCCTGGTGCCACCTTTGTGCCATGATGATCCTCTGGCACTTCTGATTTTGGATGCAGAAAGGAGCAGGTTTTACTCAGAGAGCCTGGTGATATGAAGAAATTGAAGCATATGAGCATTTGTAGCATACTAGATATGGTCACATCTCTAGTTAGACTTTCTCCTACAATTTTGATTCGGTTTCAGCCTGTTCTTGCCCTCAGCTCATCTCATACTGCAAAACTTGCACAGAGTGACTGGGAAAAACTTAAACTTGCTGAGTTCCAGCACATATTTACTGGTGCACATGGGATTTTCCACAGTGAAGCTTGAAATATTTTAAAATCAGAATTTTTAGGCAGAAGGATCCAAAAGGTGCTGTGGTGAGGCATCCATATGTGAGCAAGAGAGAAGGACAAATCATGAGCTGAGCTTTACAGGGGAATGAGCCTGAGAAAGTGCAGGAGTAACCGACGTGTTCATGCCAGTGCCATGCCACCTGGGGGGCACTTAAGCACAGGTTTTGGCTGTCACTATCCTCATTTTCTCTTCCTCATAGGAAAAAAAAAATCTGTGTGTGTCTGATATCAAATATGGCCCCTCAATTCTGTGCCATGCACCCTGGCAGCTCATGGCATGCCAGGCTGCCACGTGCAGCTCCCATACCGTTCAGACACCAACCCCACTAAGCTGAATTTTTGGGATGACTGAGAGGTCTCCTGCCTCATCCTTTCCCTCATCCCCAAATCGCCACTAGGAGCTTTGAGCACACTGGTGGGGAACAATGGGGTTGTTAGGGGAGGGTCCTTGCAGCAGGCTTGGGAAACAACAGGATGTTTTAATCTTTTCCTGCAAAGCTTTGCACAAGGATGGGTGTTATGTTTGGCTGCAAAGAAGCGTCCTGTCTTAAAGAGCTGGTTTTCTTCTTGCCTGAGGGGAAAAGAATGATATCAACCAGATTTGTTGAATGCTAGCAGTTTAACATGTCGTTTGGGGGATTGTAAACACTTTGGATCATCAGCCCTCTCCTGCCGCCTCTGCCTAGGTCCTGCACGAGGATCCCCTTTTCCTTGTTTCTTGAAATTGCAAGGACACTGGTAAGAATATACTGCACATTTCTGGTCTGCCCCAAAGTGCTCCCAGCTGCAGAGGCTCCTCTGGCCTCTAGAGCTTCTGCTGTGGTGTCCTCACCAGTACTTCTGTGTTTTTAGGCTACCCCCCTCCCCAATTTCTGGTCTACTTGCTCATGGCCAGATGTATTTGCCAGCATGTTTTGGGGTATGTATCTGCTTTGTGGATTCTCCCATGCCCTCCTCAGTGGTGGCCAGTCCCTATCCCCATGCTGCAGGAGCCACACAAGGACACAGGTCCCTGTACAAGGCATTCATTTGTAGGAATAAACACATCTCCCCAAATACTCAGGCAGATAAAAACCGTATGTGTTTTAGATTAGTTTTCCCCAGCTGTTTTTCAGATTGCATTTGCCCTGGAGCTGAGTGGGATTTGTTTCTGCCCTGTCCAGGTTTCCTGTTCCAGTGAGCCCTGGCACTGTCCCACTTCAATTTCTTCAGTGCCCACTGTCACTGGGACTGTAGGTCCAGTCCCTGAGGGGCTTCATAAAGCACTGCAGACTCAATCAGCCTAAACTATCCATCACTCCAGAAAGCCCTGAGACTTGTCACCCCATAGTGCTAGCAGTGCCTTCCCATCCCACAGCATAGTGGTGCACAGGTGGCTGCATCCAGCTGGTCCACTGGGGTTTTATCTCCAGCTCTGCACCCAAAATGCTGCGTCTTTGTCCTGATAAAGCTGATTCAGCAGTTGAGTTACTCCAGCACAGATCAATCTGCACATGGCAGAGAATGTTTTTGGAGTGAGATGTGCATCCTGCTCCCTCCCTCAGCTGCTGCTGAGGCCTTCCTGCCCATCTGTGGCCTTGTGGAGTCTGAGCCGGCCATTCCCAGATGTAGGAGAAGCCCACGTGCCATACAAAGAATTGCGCAGGTCTAGTTATCAGATTGGAAATTTATGATCCCAACATCAAAGGGAAGGAGACCATGGTGAGAGTGTGGGTTTTCACAAATGCAGTGGCAGCAGAATTGACCTGACCTACAAACCTCTCCCTGTAGCAGGACTCACTTAGCAAATCGGACCAGTCCCAGGTGCCTTCAGAAATCAAAACTTTCTCACAAGCCAGTAACTTGCCTTGTATTCTGACTCTAAAATGGTTATTTGCCTTTATCACTTTTGCAAAATTGACGGACCAGTGAACTGTGGGATCTTTTATTTCGTTTCTGTGATTTTACCAATTAAATGAAGACTGTGGTGAGCTCACAATGCAGTAACTCATGCTAACTGGTGGCTTGGTGGCAGCTGCACGAACTGGGGGACAGGCGACCCTTGGTGAAGAGCCCATCTGGATCCAGGCTGGCTTTGTTTGGGAGAGGTTAAGTGCACTCCAGCACTAACAATCACAATGTAAGAGGCTCTCAGGAGGCAACAGCCGTTCAGTGCCTGTGTGGGAGGGAGAGGAACTGCCTCACACAGGAGAGACAGACAGCCTTCCTTAAAACAGAGCACTGGAGTGATGATCATGGCAAGCAATTGCTCATACCTGTGTCTCTTTGTTGTACTTAGATAGTGCCTCTTTCCTTCAGTTGGAGGGCCAAATTGTGCTGTGGATGCGAGGAGTTTGGGGACAAAGTATCCCATAGGTGAAGGATTCCCTCCTCAATTCCTGCTGTGTGCTGCACTCATGCTCGGACAGCGCTGCTGCATCATTTATACTTCAACTTCATTAGTCACAGAGTAAATCCATGCTTTCCCCTCCACATTTTGAACAACTAGGAGGGCAGCACTACTCCACCAGCAGCACTGAGGGCTATCTGCCTTTGATTCCTGCTTCAGTATCCAAGCCCTTGGGCTCAGTTTCAGTGAGGAAAGGCCATCCCATGCAGCACACCAGTTTCAGGAGAGTTGAAGTTCATAATTTAAGAGAGCTTATTAACAGAAAACTCAGATGTTTAGTCTTCTCTCCCCTGAGGTTTTAAAAAAAATGTTTTCTAAATATTGTTGCATGCCATAAGGTCTTTCCCCCACTGCCAGTCACTTCTCCAGCGCTTGGATGGGAGTCATGAATTCACTGGCAGGCTGTGCAGCAAACCGCCACTTCCAGCTCCTGCCACCCATCAACCGGCCTCTATTAGAAGAGGTAGGGCAAGTGGATTATTTGCTGCCCATATGGCAGCCCTTATGGGGTGGATGTCAGGGGAGAGTGACGCCTGTCAGGGGGTCAGCCCACTCTGCAGGCATCACTCTGCCCCTGACACCTCTCTTCCCATCAGAATCCTGCCTCTGCTAAGACTCCATTCCCCCTGGCATCTCTCTTCCGCCCTTCCTCCTCTTTGACACAAAAACAGGGGCTGTGGGGTAAATCTCATCAAAATCACGACCTGCGGAGTTTCTGCTCCCCTTTGGGTTTCCTCATGTTCAAAGCATTGCTGTTGACCTGCCATCAGCATGGGCCTTCCATAACTCCCTTCTCCCAGCTTGTTTTCTTTGGAAAGGCCATGGCTTCTGCGGTTGCTGACAAAGTTTCTTTGTAAGTGTCCCATGGGCTGTCAGTGCCTCCTTCCCCAGCCCGGCTGACAAGGAGGGCTATCACTAATGTGTGTCATTCATCAAAGCAAAATTACATGTGTCTTAAAAAAAAGGATAGCATGCAGACAAATTACAGCATGCAGCAAATTGCTTACTTGCAGAGGAAAAAAAATACAGCCTTCTGTTTTTCTCCCCTCCCAGAAGTAGGTGTTTAATTCAATGTATTAACACTGAGAAATCTAACTATAGCCACAGGACAGGGGAAACCAAATTGCAGCATGGCACAGTTCTTGCCCCAGCTGGTGGGTGTGGCGTGGCCAAGTGTTGCCATATCCCAGCAGGGTCAGCCCATGGCCTGTGCCACACTGGCCAGGCAAGCTCCTCATGCTGCACCAGGGACCTGGCACCTGGGGTGGCACAGGAGAGGAGATGCCTGTGCAGGGTGGCATGCTTAGGCCAATTTTTTATTATTTTTCAGGGTTAGAGGTTTGGATTCTGTTTTTAAGCACCTTCCTGCATTGAGAAACACTTCTCTCTGGCTGCAGCTGTGCTGCTCTGGTGAAAGCTGGGACTGAAGATGGGAAGAAGGCCTGGCTATGTTGACAAGCAGCTGGTGCTAGGGAAAGGGGGGCTGGAAGGGGAACCTCCAGCCATGGTGTTCAGCCATGGTGTTCAGCCATGTGCCCTGAGAGTCAGCAGTCCTCCCAGAACCTCAGGGTAGGGCATAAGCCTGGTGTGTCCCTGGCATAGCACCTGGCAGCTCCTACATCCCCAGAGGGAAGGGTCAAAGAGGCCTGGCCCCCCGTCACCCTTAGTTCCCACTTGGCTGCCCTACCAAGAGCACTTGGCAGAGGTCTGCTCCCTGGGTTTTATCTTTCAGATTGCTAGAGCCCCTCTTACATAATTAATAGATTTTCATTAATCACGGTCTTCTCATGTACTTGTTTATGTTTCTTACTACTTCACAAATCTGATCTGACATATGATTTACAGATTTCAGAAATTAACCTTCTTCCAGTGTTTTTGTTTCAAGGTATCTCTATTTATTTTAGATTCCTGTCAAGTGCCTTTCAATAGAAGTGATTTCTACTTTTGGCGAGTGGAGAAGCCTGTTGTTTTCCATGAAAACCAGTTTTATCGGTGGGGTAGGACCCAAATGGGTAATTGTGGATCAGAATGTAACACCTTTACCAAAGCTTAGCAGCACTGAGCTGTGAGGCATCACAGATGGCTGGGCTGCAGTGCAGCCCCACTGCAGCCTGGGCATCCCAGATACCTGCCAAGAAGAGGCAACTAATGGCATATCCTCCTGCCCCAGCTGGAGCTGGGCAGGAGGAGGGCTGGCCTCTGCACCGTTGGAGCTCTCCAGCAAAGCTGCAGCCTGACTCTTCAGTTTGGTTTGCTACAGCAACCTGTATGCTCCGTGATCAAACAGAGAACAGCTTTCAGGAATAGTGATTCTGTATTTCTCAAGCAACAACTAACCTTGCAATGATATTATTTTCTTATTTGTGGAGGACAGTGTGCATTATTGTGGATGTACCTCAGAAATAATGCTCCCTGGCTCATTCCATGTCAAAAGCTACTGCCTTTTACAAAGCATCATGCAAAGGGCAAGAGTAGCTCCTCCTATAGGGGTTGCAGTAGATCTTGCAAAGGAAAATAAAATAAAACAAACTATGGTTCTTCATCAAAATGAAGAAAAAAGAAAACAAAGAAAGGAGAGAAAGCAAGGACACAGTGCACCAAGGATTAAAAGTAATTTTGGAGTGGCCCCAAAGTAATTGCATCCATTTTCTCTGGTGATGGTGATGCTGCAGGCAGGAAAGGAGTCAGGGAGTGAGAGCTGTCACCACACAGAGGCAGCTCAACCACCTGACTGGGCAGCAGAGAGTAAAATAGCTGGGCCTGAATAATACCAAATATATTTTTCCAGAAATAATGTTGAAAGGTAAATGGTAAATGCAACAAATGTAGCATGGGTTTACCAAAGGCAGTTGGTGTCAGACTAATCTCATTTTCTTATTTAGTGAATGATTTCTCCAAAGCAATGTCATCTATTTCCTTTCATACAACACACTGTGGGAAATTATGAGCTAAACAGGCAATGATGGGAATGGGAACGGGAGCTGCAGGGTGGGTGAGGGTAGCAAGCAGAGCACAGACAGTGACTTTATACACTTCATGGGGATGTGTGGTGTGAGAGGGTAGTTATTTGCCCAGTTTCTTAAGCACCCTTCTTGAGACCAGACCATCTGTGTATTTTAAACATTTACCTTGACATAAATGTGGTAATGTCCTGATGAAATTTGCTAGGGAGGTCACAATGGGATGTGGTACTTGAACAGCTGGATGGCCACAGCCAGAGTACTGCCTGGGAGGAAAAGTGACAGTCACGCACTTGGGAACTCTTAATTACTTCTGTTGTTATTTTGGGAGCACATTGGACAGGAAGTTCGTAGGGGCAGAAAGACCTGACTGAATTAATCAAGCTCTGGGTAAACCACGAGCCTTTGCTGGGAGGTGACTATGGAAAGTTGGAAAACAGTGTATTGAACTGGCCAGCCCCAGCAGAAGCAGCACCTAGCAGCAGCATTCAGTTTGATATCAAGGTGGCAGATAATCATCCACCTTCCCAATGAAACTGTGAATGGCTCTTACCACTGTGAATGAGCCTGACCCTAGAACAACCTCACAGCCCTTGCTCACCCTTGGCTGCTCTCACCATCAAACCACATAAGACCAAAACGGCAGAGAGGAGAAAAAGCCATAGCCTGCAATAATCAACCTGAAATAGCTCAGAGGACCGGTTCTTGACCCCATGGACTCTCTGCAAGTGTCTCTCCCCTGCTGTAGCGTTGGTGGAAGATGATGCTGAGAGGCCTGTGTGCCACCTGCTCCACTCAGTGCCCTAAGCCACCACCTCATCAGCAGGATGGTGGAGAGCAGTGCATCCAAAATTCCCCCTGTGGCAGGGCGATTAAGGACCTGCTGGCTGAGCCTGTATGCCCCCAAAGGCCAGGTCAGCATTTGGCTACCCTGTGGTTAAAACCTAGCCCATGACCTTCCCACCATCTGTTGTCCGGCTTCACTGTAATGGAGGGGTTTCTATTATTGCTGAGTTGATTCCACTGGCGCTTACCCATCCTGTAAACAAAACCAACCCTCTGGAAGTCAGCAGACATCAAGGATGTAATTTAGTTTCTTAATAGCCTTGCTGAGGCTATTTCTGTATGCATGCTCTGATGGTGGCACGGCGCTCCCTACTGCCTCAGCCAGTGACTGGGGCAAGGGACAGTGGGATGAGAGCCTGGCAGGACACACTGATGGTCAGAGACTTCTGCTGCAGGAGGTCTGAGGCATTGGTCTTGCTTCATTACAATTATCTCGCTTGGATGATCTCCTTGCCTTCATTCGCAGTTTCCGTAAAGTCATCATACCAAGCACAAGCATATTGGTATTTCACATCCCTCTGAAAAGCAAGGGCAGGAGGTAGAAAGCAGTTTTCCCCTCAGCCAGATTATCCCCACAGAAGTGTCCTGTTGGTGTTTTTACTGCAGACCAAGCCCTAAGTGTTTTTCTATGCTGACTGTACTTTGCCACAGTGTTAATACATGGCATACTCCCAGTCTCCATGATAATGTATCATAAAAAAACATCAAATAGGATGAACTTTATTTTAAGGCATCTGTATTAGTTTGGTTTTGGTCTGTAGAGCAATACGTGACAGTCAGAGCAGTGGGGCAGAAGGACATAATAAGGAATATATCCCTTTTGGGTACTCTTTAAAAGCAGCCAGGTGGCTGTAAAGGGAATCTTTCCTTCTCATAAAATATTAGAGGCCAAAATTAATATCTTGTCTGCATTTTGTATCTCAGTTGCTCCCTCTCCTTTCCACTAACCATGAACTGTACAGCTTATTTACCTGCAGCCACCAAGTTTCCTCAGTTCAGGCACCCTTTGGGAAAGCATTCATTGCCATAAATCCAAAGGCTCTGGCAGAAGTCTCATGTAACCAGTTGAAATGCCATCAACTGCATCCCAGGGCTGCCATGGTGCTGCTGCCTTGGTCCCAACACACTGTGCAGCCCTTGGGAAGCCCAGGTAAGCAGGCAGGAGCCTGGGCTTCGGTCAAGCCCTGAGATCCTTAGCTGTCCTCCCCTCGTGCCGAGACACAGCCTGCCATCACCGGCCATCTCCTGCCCAGCAGCACACTCCAGCACCCATGTCTGATTCTCCCTGAGCTGAGCATGGGCAGCCTACACAAGCCCACTGGCTCAAAAATAAAGTGAAAACTTGCTGTCCTGGCTGCTTGGGCACGGCTGTTAGTTCAGCCTTCAAGCCCTTCTATTTGCAGGGCAGTATTAATGTGGGCAGTGGGGTTTGTCCATGGAATCCATTTCCCTGTTTCCTCCTTCAACCCTGCATTTTCAGGGACAACCATCACAACATGAAATTTGAGTTCAGGGACGTGGCAAGTGCCCATCTGCAGTGATTCTGATCTAACCAGCAGCTAGGGACACTAAGTCAATGTATTAAAACTTCAGTCCTTTGTAGCACTTGTTTATTAGAAACTAAGCCATTTTTTTCAGTGCTTGCAACACTCCATACATGTGCAAACTCATTCAAAACCCAAATTCTTTCTCTCAATTAAATTGTCTGCCTCCCACTCAGGCAGATACACTAGCACTGACTGTGTAACATCAGCTCAGCTCTATGTATAACATGTGAATAAGCTTTGAAATTGTATATTCTGCCCTGCAGCATTATCTCATATTTTGATCCGGATTTTTCTCTGCTAAAATGCTTACTGGTCTCCTCAAGTGACTTGATGGTTTACATGCTTCTAATTTAGGGTTTATTTGGGACTTGCCATTTCTGTGATTGTTCAGTAACAGTTTGTTCACTTATTGATATATATTCTCAAGCAATGGATTACAGTGGATTTCTGAACTTGGTAAAGATAGTGGCAAAAGAGTTTTTTCACATTTTATAATGTGTAGATGTTGTTTTTACTTTTGAAGATCTTAATCACCCTTTTAATTCTCCTGAATTAAAGAGAAAGCTCTCTTGAAAGAAAAGATCATTATGTATCTTTAGAAGAAAAAGAGGGTTCAGGGGTAATTTCAAGAGTAGGGTATAAAGAGAAACTTCATTAAAATTTTAAAAAAATGTATTGGCTAGAAAATTTTCTATTGATATAATACAATACTCCAAAATTAGTGGAGATCTGATGCCTACCACAGAGCAGTAGTCTGAAATGTGGTGGTTAAAAAGGATGCCTCGTCCTTTCAGTAAATTGTCTAATATATTGCCTTTGTACATTTCTCATGAGCAGTTTAAGTTCCCAAACTGTTTAAGCAACCCTTAAAGATCAAGAAAAAGCCTCTTGGAGGCCAGGAGGGGAGCAGAGCTCTGCTGGTCCCTGAGCCATGGCAGAGCCCAGGTCATGAAGCTATGGTAGGCAGTGCTGCTGTCTGCGAGTTTCTGAGAACTGCCAGTCTCCAGCTCTGGCAATGGGCAGATTCCACTAGATTATAACAAATGGCAAACCTCCATCGACTTTGAGCAAGAAAATACCCTATCTTTTCATGTGCAGTGTGAGTAATAATTAAAAGAAACATATGGAGTTTTAGCATAAGAATTATCAATGATATCTTTTCCCTGTCCATGTCCCTGCCCCATGGATCTATTTGCTTATCTAACAGCATGGAAACTCAGCAAAAAAAAAAAAAAGCGCCATGCTTCTATTGTGTGCTTACAACTGCGGCACTACCTTTTTCATTTCTCAGAAAAAAACACAGCCCGCCCTGCAATTAACAGCAAAACCATGAATACTTTCTTCGTTAACCACAAATGGTTCTTTTCGCAACGAGCGGGCTCACATATGTTCTAAATATGTTCAGTTTCATTAGGCGGCGAAGCGCTGTGGATCTGCTATTTTATTCAGGAAGGCAAACAAGAGCTGCATATGTGCAACATAAGTTGAGGAGAATGGGAAAAACTCAAGGCACTTGCAGAGTGCCTGAGATGCTC
Source organism: Serilophus lunatus (assembly GCA_013399895.1). NCBI lineage: Eukaryota > Metazoa > Chordata > Aves > Passeriformes > Eurylaimidae > Serilophus > Serilophus lunatus. The sequence goes on along the minus strand of VXBA01004775.1, from coordinate 3,257,964 downwards.
GGACGTGATGATTTAATGTGGGATTGCTCCCAGCTTCTTTCCGTCAGCCTTGTCACTAGCCGAGATCAGCATGCTCCAACTGGTGATGCTCCGACTGGTCATGCTCTTGCTCTTTGCCAGCCTAAAAGTCCTTCAGAAAGGTGGACTTGGGTGCTGCAGGTGACCCACTTCAGCAGGGCAGCTGACCAACGTGCTCGGGTTTGTCTCTGCTGCCCAACAGCAGTCTCCCAGGCCAAGAGGCCAATTGCTTTCCAAAAAACAGTGACCCTTTCTGAATAAGAGTTACCAAAGGAGGCTGCAGCAGGATATGGTACTGACTGCTGCTGCCTGCAGGGCGGGGGGTGAAGCCACCCCAAATCCAAGCCTCTGCACTGGGAGACAGCTGGGCCCCAGGGTGTCATGGCAGTCCACAAGCTGAGAGAGATGACTGGAGGCTCCTCCAGATTTTCTCCCATTGGATAAAATTGGAAAAATCTCTCTCACATTTTTTCATTTGAAGTCATTAGGGATTTTTTGCTTATTTCTTGTGTGTTTCTCTAGTTATCTGATCACAATGTTTCAAGTATTGGAAATGTTGTGGGTTTTTTTAATAACTCAGAAGCACATTCACTTTTCCTTATTTTTTCAAGGTATTTTGGACACAGGAAGCAAAGCAGTGGGTTCTTCAGACCTGAGTGTCCCTTTTCTGTCTCTCCCCAGAAAGCGTGACAGACCAGTTTTAATCTGTGTAGCAAGTTATACAGCATAGCAAATGAAGATCTGTGTAAATCACATTTTTTAGATAAACACATACAGTGTTAAAAATATTCATACCCCTAAGTGTTTCCCATCATTTGTGCACTAATGAGTAGATTATGAAATATGTTTTCTGTGTCTTACACTTGGTCCTTCTGATCCCGGTCTGCTCTCTCCCACCAGAAGGGACCCCAGGGAGGCTGGCCTTGCCTGCGGGCAGGGAAGTGCTGTGAGAAGTTGTAAGAACATGCACTGTGTCCTTGATCCCTCTCAAGAGCTGGAATTACTCCATTACTGACAAAATGTCATGGGACTCTGCATTTGTCAAGGGGAAAGTTGTCTGCTAAGGAATTGTGACCTGTTGGAGGTACCTTATGGGGGCTACAGAAGTTGATGATGACTGGATGTCTGTCCATGCCTGCAGCCATGCAGTGCCCTCACTCAAATTGGATGTACAGAGCGATATTCCTTGGAAATAAAGACAGCAAAATATAAACAAACAAATGGCTCTCAGAGGGCCCCTGGAAAGGAGCTGTAAGAAATTAATCTGCTACCATTTGCTGATGGTGTAGAGGTATGTTTTAAATGCCTGATTTGTGGCAGAGAAACAGTTGTAAAGCACCAAATCAAATAAACTAGTGAGAACTGCTGTTGTAGGAACAACCAGCGATCAATAAGTATCCCAACGTCTGCAGCGACTCCATTCATTTTCCTTCCCTCTGAACCCAGGAATTATATTAATAATGTCTTCAGCTGTGCATGGGTTGCTCCAAAATCTTTGTGCAGTGCTGCTGAGTGATCTTCACCTCAGCACGCCCCGCGCCCGCTGCCAGGAGCTCAGGAAGCATGGAGTTAAATAAGTTTGCCTTTTCCTCCATCTGAACAATTGGAATCAGCAGTTTGCATTATTTTAAAAATGAATGCTTAGAATCAGCAATTTTCTTTTTTCCTTTTTTTTTTTAAGATCTTGAGGCTTTTTTTTATTTAAAGTGGAAAACTACATTAAGTGCAAGGCACTCAACAAAGAAACAGTCATAAAGCCTAAGTATTCTTAGAGTTATAAAATATGTCCGTGGTGGCAATTCTACTGCCAACAATGAAGTTTTAAGCATTAATATGCCTTCATTGCAGTTTTAATGCCTTAATATTGACTCTATAGCTCTTTTGGGTAATTTTGCTTTCTCTGGTACTTGAAAGGTGATGATGTCAGCGTTCTTCATACTGATTCATATGCAGGTTGATGAAGCTGAGTTATTTATTGAGTTCCATTATATTTTCTATAAACATTAGTTCTCAATAAACAGAGACATTTAGCCGAGGGTTTATTTATTAAATAGGTACTGTACAGATGGTTTTGCCACACATGATGTGCTGCAGAGGATATTACTCAGGAATAATCAGCTGTGTTATAGCTTGGCTAAATTAATAAGATGATAATGATGAAATTGATGCTTTTGAGCTAGGCTTGGTAAATGGTTTTTGCATAAACAAACTGATAAATTTGAGAAGCAATTACTTGCTTGTCAAAGATAAAAACACAACAGGGCCCATTTATAGTTAGGTCCTATTTATTTTTAAAGATTGTACCAGATTTTATGTTTAATACGCTGCAATTAAAAAATAATACTTAAATGAAGAATAATAAAAAACTAACTTTCTGAGCTCTCCTTCAAATTTGAAGATGCAGCATTGCTTGGTTAGACATCAAGTAAACTTTTTCAAGGCTTTCACTACAGCTAGAAAAAATATAATTGTTTTATGAAAGATGCTGTCTGGAGCTGTGCAATGCAGACTCTAGCAGAGCTTTCTGTAGCAGTATTTTCTCTGAAGTTAAGCTCGATTTCATGTAGAGGAACGCAGTCTCCAATTCCCTGTTTGATGTGGATTTTGCTGCAGTGATCATGCAAGCGAACAAAACACACATGTACTCCTCACACACACCACCTTCATGTACTCATCAATACAATAATGAACTGGGTGTATATAGATGTATATATGTGTACCTGTGTGTGCACAATGAAGATACCAATTGACTAATAAATGCATGTGTTATGTGGTTTTACATATTAGTCAGAGTAGCTTATTTCCGTTTACTTAGAAAAACAAAGGGGCAAGTGATGTGCAGCCCTTCTGGTGGCTCCACTGGAGAGGACCTCATGAATTTCTGACACTACATTCTCAGAGTGACAGCAGACCTCTATAGTGACTATGGCTGGTGGTTTCCACCTGAGGGTTTGAAGGCACCGTGTGAACGTGCATTTAGCTTTGTAATGTCCCTGAGAGAGAGGTGTTATCACACAGCTTGTTGTCAACTCCTCCTGTGGGGACAGGCAGCTCCTGTAAGCACTGGTGGGACAATGATGCTCCAACCACTTACTTTACCTTCTCATGCACTGAAGGAAAGGTTCAGGCCTTCGATTCTTTCTTTCTTTCTTTGAAAATTGCATCCCAAGAGCACCCATGTTTTCTATACATAGATGCTATTATGAGACTGTCCTAAGTGGATTATTCCTGAGAATAGGAATCATATGGCCAAATATAGCAAGCTACACAGGCATGACCTAACTTACAAGTTTCCCCTACATGCTTTCTGACAGAAAAGGCTTTTTCTTGTAGCCTTAAAGGGCTTTTGCTCTGAAAAACCTAAAGCCAGCAGAAATGTGTGGGTGGAGTCCAGCCCCGCAGCAGCATGAGCCAGCACAAGCAGGGGATCCTGCATGCCCAGGAGGACTTCCCACCTGGAAGTGGTCTAGTAGCACTGGGAAGTTTTGCAAAGGGAGTGGGCAAAGAGTCCTTCCCATAACTATTTAAAATGTCATGCCATGAACAAAACCAGATTTCTAACAATCCTTCTTTGTTACTTTTTTTTTTTTTCAGGAAGTTTGATCCTGAAATATGAATGTAAAGTATTCCGTGGCTTTATGTTAGCAAGAACTTTGTATGTTTTCTTTGCAGGTGTTCATAATTTAAGGTCTTATGCCAACCTGAAACTCTCAGCAGGGATGAGCAGGAGGGTCATTCTTTCAGACACAATGCCAAAAATGGCTACATAGAAGAAAATTCATAACATGTCACAACATCAGCAATATATATAAATTACTCCACGATCAGACAGTTTTTGCTGTTACTTCAGGTTGATTAGCTGAATTATAGATACTGATTGTAATAAAATTAAACAAGGTCATTGAGTCAGCCTTAAAAACCTGAAATGAAGTTGTCTACAGTACTTGTGTCAAATGTACAAACCTCCTTGATGAGGTTTGCCCTGCCATATGCGTCTGGGTGCTGACTCGTGGGGCAATGGGGCCATCACCTGCTGGGGTGGCTGGGAACAGCAAGGCTCCTTCAGTAAAACCCAAACCTAAAACCCAAACCAAGGTGGCAGCCACCACCTTGCCTATGCCTAGTTCCCACCACCCCAGAGGGAATTGAGCCCCCTTGAATGCTGCAGAAGGATGTGAGCATACCCCAGATGGAAAGAAAGTTGCATCTGTTACTTCCCAGTAAATATTCCGATGTACCTGAAGCCAGACCTTCCGAGTTGCCCTTTTGCAGTTCCCTCATGTAGATGGTTGTGCTTGTGGGATACGGAAGGGGTGGGTTTACATTCAAAAAATATTATTTATGTCATTAAAGCTGCCTATAGACTTTCACAAACATTTGTAAAACATGCTTAGTTGTCTGCAGGGAGATTTGGCATGATGTGACTTTGGGAAAATAAAAAAATACGGCGCAGATCAACCTGCTTAGCTTTTACAGGTTTTCAGGGGACAGGGACTTCCTTGCACTGCTCCTCTGGGAACAAATTTGTCTCAGACATCAGTGTGAATTGACATCCCTGCTGCTGATCTGAAATGTTTTCAGCAAGGAGGTGTTGAGCAGGGAAAGGTGAAGCTGTTCCCATGCTGTGATGCCACATTTACCCAGGCTGGGGGTCAGTGTGAAATGGAGCTCATGGATGGCATAGATTCGCCTAAAGGTGGGTCTTGGCAAAAGATTTGGGTGAAACCTTCCTTGGAAAAAAAAAGAGTATATTCTTAGAGGCATTGCCAGGGTTCTTGCACTGAGGAGGAAAAAAAATTTAAACAGTCAATGTCACTTCACTGCTTTTGAAATAAAATTACTTTTTCAGTATTCCCAGAAATTTCATGTAAAAAAATTTTAAGGGGTTTTTTTTTTTTTGAAAGTGCCATGTTCAAAGAAAGTATTTACTTTTATGTAAAACAAGGTTGCTGTCAGTTAAGATTTTCTCCTCCTGCACAGCTTTACAGCATCCAAACATATTGTTGGTCAAAGAAAATCAAGACAGAATTTTCCAAAAATATTGTGGAATTTTTTTCTTGCTTTAGACAAGGTCAGTACTAAGCTTTGCTTTTGGTAGAAGAGTCGGCTCACAAAAAAAGTACTCTGAATAAAGAGAAATCTGGAGCTGCAGCTACACAAGACCCCTGGGCTTAGGACTGTTGGCTGTGCCATGCCAGCACAGCCCTGTGCTTGGCCTGTGCCCATGTGGCCACAGCGGCTGAGCAGCACTTGCCCGCACATTTCTCACTACGCTGTGAGGAGCAGCCGAGCCCCTTCAGCGTCGTTTGCTGTAACTCTTACACCTGCCTTAAAACAGAGCATACGGTGGCACTTTAAAATAGCATCATTCATTATTAATTAGGTCACAATAAAAAAAATACTATGGATGCATTCATGACACTAAATGAGCCGATCGCAAATAATGCGATTGTAATGAATTCCAAAGGAATAAATAATGACTGAGCCATTAACATAAAGTGCCAGTCACAGCTCTGCACTGCCTGCCTGCCCGCCTGGCACTTCTTCCAAACCCACCCAGCCGGCCGCCTGCCCAGGCGTGGGGGTTCCTGCCACAGGCTGGCATGGAGGCGGCAGGGTCTGTTCCACCACATGGGGATGCTGAGGGAAGTCAGGATACTTTGGTGACTCCCACTGGAGCTTGCGGTTGTGTTACCCGCAGGACAGCCACCCCAGAGCCCCTTTGCAGGCAAGAAACAGGATAATGTGGAGGTATTTTTGTGCCTCTTGATCTAATGTATAATCAGAGCTTTTGTTCCATGACTTGCACAGGCAAATTCATTAGACATTTACCTGACGCAAAGTTCTGTGTGACGTACATCTAAGGCAGAGGCTATCCCTACACATATGTTTGCTCTTTGTCATGGAAAAATTATCTGCTCATCTAGGAAATAAAAAAATTATTTGTATTTTACTAAACACTCCTAACCATAAAAAAAACCCTGTTAGACCACTTCTGATTGCAGTGTGCTTAAAAACCTCTTAGAGGAAAACATCACTTGTAACCCCCCCTTCTCCTACCAAGGGCATCACCCCAGGTGTTTCTGGGATGCCACTGTGCAGGTGACAGCACCAACCTGCAGCAGGACAGACCTGCACAGTGCTGGTGGTGACAGCACAGCCACCTGGGTGAACAGAGGGCTGAGACAGCAGAAAAATGAGACGTGATGAGGCTGGAGGGAGAGGGGTGCAGGGAAGGAAAGCAGGGATGGTGGGGTTCTGGAAAAAAAAGAGCTGTTGTCTCCAAGTTGCATGGCAATGCCAGGGCAGAGTGACATGATGAACACTGCAGCAGGGAAGGGACCAGTGGATCTGGGGGCTCCTGCTCAGGGCAGAGCCCTCCATCAGCCTTTCCAGGCATCCTGGGGTATTAAATAAGTAGGTAAAACAGGTAGGAGGTTGCTGATGGGGCCTATTTTTTTAGCATCCCCTTCCAGCAGCCAAGCAGACAGGCGCGTCAGGTGCTTATGCCCCTCTTATGTCTGCTGTTAAAAAACACAGCCAGGGAATGTCATTAGAAACAGCCACACCATCTGCCTTTTCCTCCCCTCCCCTTTAAATAAGGAAACACCTTGTCAAACACATCCCACTAAATATCCCTAACACCCTCCTGCGCGCTTCACGCTCAGCAGTTCATGGGATCGTGCACCATCTGGACTCTTGTGCTACATTTCAGTGCCTAGGCCCCAGCTCGGACCCTCCACGTGCCCCATGGCCACTGGCAGGTCTATACCACCCGCATCCATACATGGCAGCAGGAGGTCATGGAGTTAAGCAAAAGCAATGAGTTCATGGGGGAAAAGAAAAAAAAAGCCTGGCAACTCCAATTCAGGTTGTTAAATCTAGAAAATTAACCAAGGAGGACCTTAAACACATTTATTAACATGTAAATGGACTGAGTCAGCAATTAGTCAACAGTCAGCATAATTGAATAGAATATAGTAATGAAATCACCGTTTAATTATTCCCTTTTCATTTAAGGTAAATGTTTACCACAATCATGGAGCTTTCATTGTCTTTTGCATGGAACACCAGTATCCATGCAGATGGTCTGTGCCAAAGTTTCTCAACAACTTTAAAAAGGCAGGTTGCCGCCTCCCGTCCTCACAGTGCAGGTCCCCAGTGCCACGGGTGAGCATAGCTGAGGACCACTGCCCACTTTCCAGTGCTTGGGACGAGCCCTGTGGGACCCAGTGGCCAGCGCCTGCAGGCCCTGAGCTCTGCAAGGCGGTAGCTGTGTGTTGTTTGGGGCTTCCACCAGCTCAGCTCCCTCCCTTCCCCAGCCCTGCAAACCTGGGCAGTGGCTCAGGCACACACGTGTGCACAAACAGCCCCCACCCCTGCTCACTGACCGTGCGGATGAGTCTTTGTTCTTGGTGATTACTGTGCAGACAACACACTCACCCGGCTGCACTGAGACACTGCGTACGCACCAGGCAATGTGCTGATAAGGGAAATAGTGTGGAGAAGAGCCTAAGGAGATAGAAGAACATTATTTTAAATTATCATGAACATAAAAAACAAAGTGAGGATTCGGCAACCTTGCAGCAAAACGCTCAAAACCAGTTATTCCTTTTAAATAAAAACAAAAATGAGAAACAGTAACTATTAGAAATCCCACCTGGTGCTTTCTCTGTGTTAATGATGCTTCTTAAATTGCATGTGGGTAAATGGTAATTTTGTCTCACACCATTAAAAACTAATGGAACCCTTGATGATAAGAAATGCCATAGCTAGCTTGTTGGAAAACGTTTAATTAATAAAGTAATAAAATTATTGTAAACTAGTGCAGTTTCACAGAGGATTCAATTGGATATAAAACAGATAAAACATCCTTGAGAGTTGGTACAAGAAATAAATGCTTCTCTATAAAAAAACAGCACTATAAACTTAAGCTGGTCTGTATTATATTGAGTTAACACAAGCTATGATGATAGCAAAGGTATTTGGATGAGTCTTTCATGGAAGGTGACGGGAAAACCTCCCGAGTGCAGACAGGTGTGTTTTCAAGGAGCAGAAGCCAGCATACCTTCCCATGTACTGGTGTGGGACCAAAGGTGATGGCTGGTGGGAGATGTAGTCCTGTGAGACATGGGAAACAATTCTGATGGCATTATTGTTATCAGCCTGTGTCAGAGCCTCCAGAGTCGGGGCACCACCTCCACTACCCTGAGTGGATTTTTGGTGAGGCACCATCCCACTCTGCTGCTACAGCCACTTGGCTGCATGATTTTTGTGAAGCAAGTGGCTGGCAGAGATTGGAGAGGATGAGTAAGACACTTTTCTGCCCCAGAGGATGAGCCCTAGTGTTCCATGCACCCAGCTTTCAGCTCCGTGCAGGTGGCCAGCTGGTGGCAAGGGCAGTGGCACTGCTGCCATGGCTGTGGGATCAAGTGTATGCACATCGGTAGCTTGGTGCATGTGATTGGCATCCCACCTGCTTCACAGGTGGAAAAGAGTTGGAGAGGGGCGAGCATGGGGAAAAACCTGTCGGCAGCAAAGGCTGGTTACCACTCCTCGTCCTGCTGATGACCGCAGTTTGTGCTTCACACTCGCTGAGGGACATTTCCTTGCAAGCTTCAGGGATGGCCTTCTGTACCTGGGAGACTGTAAGAGAGGGGCTTTCCACAATGCATAAGTTGGGTCAGGTACCTCTAGTATGTACACACCCATGTGCAGGGGCCCGTAAGTCTTCATTACACACACACCTCAAATATTTGCAGATGTCTTGCTTCAGGATGGGTGTAATCTGCCAGGTGTCCAAACTTTCATTTAGCTCTAAGACTTGATTTGCATATCTCACTGACAAGCACCATCAACTGTGTTTGTGAGCGCTCAGCCCATGGTGATAGGAGACTGCAGGAAAGAACAGCTGGGACAAAGACAGACACAGGCAGATCCTGGATTTTGGGGTGTCATGAGAGCCAGTTGCAGCCTTGGCACCTGGCAGCCCCTGTGCAGAACCAGCACTGCTGGGGCAGCAATGCCAAGCAATGCCAAGCAATGCCAGCACTCTGTGATGCGCCACAGACACACCTGGAAAAGTTTGGGACTGATATGGGCCAATATTTTTCCAAACCTCCAATGACATTTTTCTATAAAGAGCTGAAAGTGTTTCTGTAGCAGGCTGGCGCACCTTCTTTCTCTCCACATCAGAATAGTTGATGCTGACACTGGGAAATGTGCTGTGCTCTGCTCCCAGAGTGAACGATTTCTTTTATCAGGGCTTTGTACAAACTCCATCACAGCGATGGTCTCTGTCTTCTATGTAACTAAAAGAAATTATATTGCAGTGTGTACGACCTGTACATTGCTGCAGCACAAAGGTTAATCTTGTTTTTCTTAGTTGCTTATGGCTTGGTTATGCTAAGCGAATGGTCAGACCTTACTCATACAATGTCTGATCTCTTCTGCCAAGCCACGGCAGACACTACTATGCCACTCGTGCAACCACAGCTTCTGGTTAGTGTTTGCAGCAACATCTACTTTTCATTTGACTGCCTTTAGTTTCCTCAGCAGTGTCCACCTTGATTATTAGTTAGAAGCTGTCCTGCTTGATCGCTAGTTTTAAAATAAAGTGCTGAGTTTTTTAAAGGGCATCACCACAAGTAGTACTGCTGACAAGTACAGTCGCCCACAGCCACCCAACTGCCCTGGTGTAACACCACACTAAGGGGCTCCTTACTTACTCTGGCCTCAGTGCACGGACGCTCAGTGCAATCCCCACTCAAGTCACCATCTACCTCTGGGAAAAATATTGTGGTTTCCTCTTGTAGGCAGATTTATTTTGGAGGTAGCCTCAACAATGCGGGCACAGGAAGAAGGCTGCTATTCTTTACTGGGGCAGAGTGAAAATGTTTATGGGGCACCATAGTTCAGCCCCACTGGCAATACCACCAATGACTTTTCTATTTCCACAGTGCGTGAGAAATTAAAACATGAGCGGAAGTGCACAGAAGACTGGTACGGCCAAAGCTGAGATATTCGTTCCCTGGCAAACTGTAGTTGCTCTTGATTCAGCTAATGTTTTGCAAACCCAGCAAAAGATTCAGCTTTCAAGGCTGTGAAAGTGAATGCAGGGCTGAAAGCCACCCCTGCTCACACTGGCATGAAGTCAGGCCAAGCCTCCTTCTTTCTGAAGATGTTGCTTGTTCCAGGACTGCGCGGCTGTGGGGGCAGTTTGGGGACAGAGATTTAATCTTTTATTTTTTCCATATGTCACAAGTATGTCTAAGATGATGACAAAATAATAAGTTGGTGGCTGCTTGAAACTTTTTTTTAGCAGCTGTGTTTTTAGAATATTATAATTAACCATCCCTTTTCCTTAATCACTTAAAGATTTCTGAAATAACTAGGAGCTTACTGTACCTTCTCTTGACTTGAAGCTTTTCCATGTGGGAACTATGACATTATTTTCAGGAAGTGAGGACAGAAAAAGCAGAGCAGAGCTAGAAACATAGACTCAAGCTTATCAGTAGAAATTACAACATAAATTACTAAAATTACTGTAATAATTTTGACTCGCAACCACTGTAGTAGAATCAGGAAAAGACGTGACATTGTATTTAATGTGGAGAATGACTGAGTCACTTCGCCTGGACTCATTTTTGCAGAAATTTAAATGAAGTGTGGTATTTGTCGGAAAAAAAGAAAGGGTGAACTGTGAGTAAATGGAAAAATATTTGTCAGCTTGCCAGAGAGAAGCATGATTAAAAGCTGACTGTTAATAAAGCATGTGGGTGACAGGTCTGTCTCACCATGCGGTTCCTGTGCCTGGATCAGGTAAAAGCAGAGGGCTGTAGCTCAACAACATTCTCCTGTCTGTCAATGTTAGGGTTTTCTCTCATTTTTACAAATGACATGTTTTCTTTTGGCAGATGGGAACAAGCCTTGAAGAATAAATTTTTTGGAGGCAAATTGGCTGCCTGGAAATATATGTATTTAGGAACCTGTCGGGTGCTGTGAGTGTCAGCACCATCCCAGCTGAGCTGGCCAGCACCACTCTGCATCTCGCGTGCTCCAATTGCTCCACAGACCCCCCCAAATCCCCAGACGGCCACTGCCAGGTCAGAGCAAAAATGACAACTCCGATACAAGATTTGCTCTGGATATTGCTGATATTGCTTTGTGCCTGCCTTATAAAACTTCCCCGTTGGCTATTTCTCCAGTCAGGGGATTTTACCCAGATGAATGTGCTTGGTTCCTTCTCTCCAGCTGCCAAAATCCAACTTACCTGTAAGTGGAAATAATGCTTGGCCTCCAGTCGATCAGAGCAGCAATGCCCTTTACAAGAGGAGGCAAAATAAAACCATTCCCCGTGTTAACAGCTGCAAAAGCCAGAGTGCTGAGAGGTTAAGTGATTTGCCAGGTGTGAAGTAGGATGGTGCCTGGCTCTTGGGAGCCCTTTTTTGGCAGCGGCATGGGGGTGGGGTACCATGGACCCCAGTCACCACCCCCAGCCCCCCATCAATCCCCATTCCCACAAGGGCATCTGGCAGGGGGAAACCAAGCACCTGCAATGTGCCTTCCCCCAGACCAGGCATAAGCACGGTTTTACCAGAAAAAAACATATTCTTCAAAAATCCTCCTAAAATTAGGTACCGAAAGCGGGTGTTGGGTTTTGTGCGCCAGCATCAGAAATAGGTGGCATCTGGAAAGATTTTTTGAACATGTCAGCAGTGCCTAAGTGTTGAGAGGTAAGCAAGGGAAGAGGTAGTTTAAGCCAGAATCTAAACACCTAGAAGCTTACATCAGTGCACATGCCCAGCACAGCCTCTTGTCTGCCTTGGGACATTTAGGCCTGTTTTCTTAACCAACAGCAATGGGCACCTTTTAAAAGTAATTCAAAATGCCCAAATTAGAGCCTAAGTATCTATATAGTTCCTCAGTAAAGGTGATGCAACATATGTTAATAGAGCAGAATAGTTAATTTCTAGAAATGTGATACTTTTTGGCACTTTATTCAAGGAATGTGCTAGACATGATGTCTGTATATGTACAGGTACAGGTAATAAAAAAGGGACCATAAAAGGCATGCTCTAAATTAGGCAGTGTTTTTTCCCAGTTTTGTAGGGTCGGTAAAACTGATAGCAGCTCCCTAGCAGTGGCTTCATCTCCACGCTCACAGTGTGTGTTCTTAACACCTTCCTTCACTGCAAAACTGAAGTATTTAACCCAAAACATGCAAACAAATCTGTTATTCTTCTCCTTTATTAACCTTCTGAGTCCTCTGAAATCGCACATGAGAAGAATGCTCTTGCTTTTTCCTTTGTCTAGAAGAGGTTTAAACTTTATGTACCACACACACACACACACACGTAAACCTACCCTTGTAATCAGGCACATGCAGCACACTATGTCTTCTTCTGTATAAATATATATACACATATATACATATAGAATCGCAGATATGCAGGCATGTGTGCAAATGTATGCGTACAAAGAGAGAGAAAAAGACTTAGAAAATGAAAGACAAATGTTAGAGAATTATATTCCCAAGCCCTTAAATCCCTAATCATGAGTTTGATGCAATATTTGCCCTAATGGGAAATGATAACTGGCACTATTCCAAAGCAAACCTCGAAGAAAGGAGCAATAAAAAAGGAAAATGCTAGCTTGGCAGTTAAAGAAAAAGGAGCCGAAGCGAGAACTGCTGTCGGAGATAATAAAGAATTAACCACAAACCCCTTTTCTATTAAGCACAAAAAAGGATATTAAAATAACATGCCCCCTCCCTAAATGTTTCAAGGCTTGTGTCATGCTTCTCTGCGCAGCTTCCCCGGGACGTTCTGAGGCGCAGGGCTGCAGCCCCGTGAGCCGCCTCCCAGCTCCTTCTCGTGCGAGGGAGCCTGTGACGCTCCAACACACAGCGACTCACAATCACGCTCCTGGCTTTGTGAGCTCACACAGTTTGTTCCAAATCTTGCCCTTTCGAGTGAGAGGGAACCTAGTTGTGGCCCATGACTCCAAGGACCTTCGGGCCCTGGCTGTGATGAAGCAGTTTGGGAGGGCTCCCCCTCCCCTTCCCTCCCCTCGCACATTGGGCAGCCCCGCGGTGCGATGCAGCTTAGCTGTTCTGTTATCCATACCGACCCCAGGAACAGCACATCAGTTAAGTATACAGTGAGTCTTAGTACCCTGTTTTCCCGGTAAGGTGGCAAGCTTCACTGCTTTTACCTCCGTGTTCTTATTACGCTATTTACATTTGGGGCATTTTCTCACTTTAAAATTTACATATGATAAATTACAAAGAAAGTGTCAGATCTAGGACAAAACCTCGTGCATAAGAGTCGAATCAAGAGCTGTTAGATACAGGAGAGAAGAAAACAGAAAGGAGGGCTATGCATCAGGAGACACTTTTCTATCTAGTATCCCCCTTAGGAGCCTCCTAGGACATCCTGCAGTGTTACTAACAAGGAGATGGTGCTCCCAGTGTGTGTGTGTGCCTCGGATGCTTCACAGCCAGAAGTGCGCCAGGGAGCCCCAAATCAGCACCATTTCTGTCTGCTCACATGATATGCAGGGTTTTGGTAACCAATTTTGCTCATTTTGTGATTGCCCAAACCATTTTAAAAGGAAAATCCAACATAAATATCCCTTAAAATTTCCGTTTCAACTAAATAGTAGATTTTACTATGGCAAATTTTAAGTTTGCAAAAGAAGTGGTACTCAGGGCACCACAGATCCAACTGGATGAAGTTACTCCTTTTTATCAAGTCAAAGAAACTTTCATTAATCTTTTATTTCAAAGACATTTAGGACGTAACTTTGGTTCATTAGCCCATAAGAAGGCATTAATGACACAGAGAAATGAAATGCAGTGATTCCTTTGTAACTTTCCTATTTTTTTGAGTCTTTAACATGCAATTTCACAAGAGCCAGAGTAGAAGCAGCTTTAATACATTTTGTGAAGTTGGTGCTCACTTGTGTGCTAGGGGTGGCCCAAACCCAGAATGGCACAAGGCAAAAAGGTGACGATGCAGTAAGGAATCACTAAAAGTTTATCGTAAAGGTCAAATGAAGCATATCTGCCATTAAGAGCTTATTTTAAAAAACAATGTGCAGATTGCACTGATTGCTGCTAGGAGGGTAGAGCTTCAGAAGGAAAACAAAAAAAAATGTCTCTTTGGACAAAATATTTTAAAATCTAAACATCTTTCTCTTTTAGTCTTCTAAAACTCTTTGTGAAGGAGGTGTAATCCACAACTCAGGAAACTACTAATGTAATCTATCTTTCAGAAACAAAAATCAAAACTCCCTCCTGAGCTATGTCCATGCCGAAAAGCAGAGTTAAATATCAGCTGCTTTTATATGGGTCTAAATTTAATCTGACCCTAAATTTAAAAATACTTAAACAGAATTCTACCATCTATTCCATAAAAGCCCACTGTTTGTCTGCCAGTATCAGTTTAAGTTAATTTATAAGATAAGCTTAAAAAAAAGAGAGATCAATAAAGGTATAGGTGAAGAGGTTTAAAAAATAACTACTGGAAATGGTGAGCCAAGATCTTTGGAACAAATTGTCTCTGCCAGAGGTAGAGGCAGGCGGTATTTTAGATCAATCACCTACAACTGTGGTGTCATAAAGTGGAAAAATACCACTGAGAGTAATTTTTAGCAAAGAACATCAACAGCTCCCCTCACATTCACATCCAGGAAACTCCATTCCAGTTAGATTCATCGGCAAATTGTAAATTCTTATTTGATTTATCAATCACAATTTTATATTGTTAATTCGTACGTTCATTAGACAAATCTGTCCCTCTAAGGTAATCACTTAAGGTACTGTTGGCATGTGCACATGCACAAATGGATAATTCTTAATGACCTTCCAAGCTGACATATTTTTGGCATCAGTTTTCTGTATCCTAATTTCAAGCTGCCTCTCTGGTGTTATTGTAGGGCTAACTTCATAGTCAAGGAGGACTTGCAATTGGAGGTCGTTAATAAGATTGTTCCCATCAGATATCAGCAGAACAAGGAACAATTAAAATTATTTCCTTGGATGAAACCTCTTCCAGCTGGGGAAGTCAGTAAGCAGTCCTCTATTTTAGCAGCCTTGGAAGAGAAAATGTTTGACCAAATTTGTGACTTTTTTCAGTATTTCCACAGTAAATAATTTTTGCCTTGCAGATGTTCTGTAAAAAAAATGTCAGGGAGGTTGGAACTAGATGATCTTTAAGGTCCCTTCCAACCCAAACCATTCTATGAAATGGAATATAAGTCATTCAGGCTACTGCTCTGCCAGCTGGTCTGCATGTTGCTTTCTCACAAGGCCAGGCCAATATCATAGGTCTTATACTGCCAGGTAACATGGTGCAAGTGGGCCACAGACTAACATGGCATAGCCATCTATTGCAGGTATCTGCTGGAGGAGCTCAGGCTCTTTAGACCTGTAGACAGACCCGTCACTGGCTGAGCTTACCAGGTTTGCAGAGTTACAGAAGAAACAGGTCAACAACCAGAAAATACAAGAATGTTTTCCATATTCTCAATTTGATAGATGGTGTTTGCCCAGCTGAAGGAGCATTTTTTTACTGTGATACCCAAACTCCAGAAGACTCTGCACACCAGTGTTATTTCCACTGAGGCTGTTTGGGGTTTCTCTCCTTCCTCAGCCTCATACTGTTACCACCACTCATCCGCTGCTATGAGAAGTGGAGGAAAAAAAGGCATTGTCTTAAACACAAGGTTTCCAGGGTTGCCAGCATTCCCACAGTGCTTCCCGGAGCAGATCTAGATAAGGAAATGGCCGTTTCTGGCATTTCCCAGAGTGCACAAGAGACAGGAGGAAGAAATCCAGGGGGGAAAAGGTGGGGCAGACATAGTCTTGCCATCCACTGAGGTTTGGCTATCGGTTTCCATGGACTGGGAGGCAGGCTGGACAGGGAATGAGGTGGAACAGGAGCGAAAAGCATGAGGAAAGAGCTATCATGACCTACAGTTCCTCTTGAAGGAGCCGCTGAGGCCTGGGGTGGTGAGCCGCAGTAGAAGCTGGGAGGGTTGTGTGGGCAGCCTGTGTCCTCTGTGCACGGCTGGCTGCAGTCAGCACCCAACTGCCGCCCAAAAGTCGAAGAAAAGAGTTTGCATCCCTTCCTCAAAAGCACAGCTCGGGTTGCAAATCCAAATGTATGGGCAAAATGTAAATGCATTGTGACAAGCTGTACGGGGAATCAAAACAAGGAACAAGGAGCGTATGTTTCTTTTAGAGAAATGTCCTTTATCTCGCAGGCAGAACGAAGCGTGTGGCATTCAAATGTTAAGATTTTTACACACTTTCATGAAATACTAAAGAGAAATAAAAAAAAAAAAGAAAAAAAGAAAAAAGAAAGCAACAAGAAAATAACCCAAGTCCGTGTCACTTCTCAGCTAGTTTGGTTATTGCTGCTCCTGAGTACTGTAACATATGCACTTTCCCTTTTGAAAATGTATCAAAGTTGTTATTTTGGGGGTGGGATAAACTCTTACCCATGCATATCTTATGTTTTGAAGCCAAGAATGCTTGAGAACCTGCTCTGGATCCGCACATCAGATGCATAAGTGATTAGTGACAAGTGACACAGAAACAGAGAATGTGCTGTGTTACGATGAATAATAAACACGCGCAATTTATGCAGGCAGAGCGAGCGAGGAGATGGCATCCTGCACTTTTTCCATATAAATAATGTGAATCTCTCGGCAATGAAGCCAGGCCGACCAGGGAGTTTCTGCAGCCCACCAGTTGTACGAGTCAGTGGGAAATAGTGGGTACAGGCAAAGAGGGGTCACCCACCAACAGGGCTATTTCTGGCTTCTTATGGGTCATCACAGAATGAACTGATGGCAATTAATTGTCTCTCAGCTCGAATCAACATAGGAACAAGAGTCACAATGGGCAAAAATTTTTTCTCTAGCATAGATTCATTTTACATAAATGAAAAAAATTAACAGAAAAATGTTCATGTGATTTTCTATTTCCTGGGTTTCTGAAGAGCATTATTACAGTGATAGGATTAGTGGTTCCTATGTGGGGGGAAAAAAAAAAAAAAAAAAAAGAATGAAAAAACCAATTAAGTTTCTCCAGGAAAGGTGAGCACGTGCCTCTGTGAGGCTATAAGGGCTGAGGAGAACTGGCAGTGTGGTTTTCCAAAGGGCCATGGTGTACCCGGTGGACACTTTACCACTGTTGCATTCTCCATTAGCAAAATCACACATAACCCTGAAAAAATACAAATGCCGAAGCCAGACAGACATTCATCCTTAGCCCAGCAGTTGTGTTTTTTCTCTTGTGTGCATCTGCCATGGACAAACACCAGAGCTGCAGGATGATGCACACACAACCTTCGGCAGTCCCACATCCCTCAGTCTCACACTCAACTGGCAGGACAGTCCTGGGCTGGACACATGGCCTCTTGCAACACCTCCACTTTGCCACCTTCTTTCCTCTGCCCCTTATTGCTCATCTACAAATGAGCCATCCTCCAGGGAAAAGACATAATTTTTTTTAATTAAAAAAAATCCACCTGCTACTTAACTCTGCACATTTTTTCCTGGCTGTCCTGGCCTGCCAACTCCGAGCAAGCTTTTCTCTCTCATTTTTACACTCTCTCTACACTTCCAGAAATGTACGCACTTGGATAAAAGTAGAACTGAGAGGGGAAAATGCATATTCTGTTAAAT
>VXBA01004775.1:3124073-3240189 GCA_013399895.1 Serilophus lunatus | reverse complement strand
AAAAAAAAAAAAGTTGGAAAAAAGTGTCTAAAAGATGGATGTGTAAAGAAATCATACCCGTACTTTAACTCTGAGTTCGAGTTATATAAACTCTTCTGTGGTAATTACCAAGCTCCTCCAGATTAATAAACAATTACCATAGTAACTACACCATCGTATGAAACCTATTCTCATGAATTTTTAAAGCATAAATGGAAATACATGCCGGTTGAAAAAGTCTCCTATTTATTTTGTTCCTGGAAGACAAGAGAGACAGATCCATTAAAGGATCTCATCAAGTTATTTCTTCCTCCGCTGGTTCCTGCAGCCACACTTCGGACAAGTGCCATATATTATGTACTAACTAGGAAAGTCCATTATGTGGCGCGGGGCCTTGGACTGGCAAGCAGCGAGGCTGGCCTCACACCCCACTCTCCTGGCAGCCCCTGTGCTCTCATGCCTTGTTTCCCCAGGGGGTTTAAGTGATGTGGTGCACATTTTTAGTTGCCAGAATTTAAGGGGTTAGTCGGCACAGCAAGTTGTCCCTGATTTCCCACTGGGGTCTTCTTATTTTTTTATGGATAATGTGTGAGAAAAGATTTCAGATTGATGTTGCATGACCACACACAGGAAAGCCATCTCCATCAAATATTTGATAAGTTGACTAGCATGAGACAATGCACACATCCGAATCTAACTTTCTACAGCATAGTGTATCTTGTTTCCAGCATATCCACCAGTGTCCCACTGTCCCTATCACAGGGCATCTTACAGCCTATTTTCTACATGTGGAAAAATCCTGCCTGAGCTGCTCTTGTGCCAGTGCCTTGCACCCAGGGCCATGCTGGGCACATGCATTCATCCATGGGGAAAAGGGCTCTCTTCAGCCCCTGTGCCTCTGCATGGTCTGACCCTGCTGTGACAGAGGAGGCATTGAGAATGGGCAAACACTCCTGTTCTGTGCAAGCCAGCAACATGGGCCTCCCAGATACCCAGCAGGTGGGGTGTCTCAATTTGCCATCGCCCTTTTCCTCAAAGTCAAAGCAAAGCAGCCCTCAGTACTGGCCTGCACTCCTCCTGCCTCTGAGCCACTCCTGCCAAAATGTGCCAAAATGTGCCCTCACTTACTTGATGATTAAAAGCAGTCTATGAGATGCACCCAAGGTCATTAAAAAAAAAGGCTTTCTCTTTCTCCAGTATAAACTCTTGTATTATACTGTCATAGACAAAAATTTGGTTTGAAAGCTCACGCTCATATTTAACACATGTGAGCCTGGCTTTACTGCACTTCACAATTTGTTTGTAACATTAAAAAAAAATTAAAGTGACAAATAACAAGATTATATATCAACCTGTTGACAATTCTGACAGGAAAGCTGAAAAGCAGCCCTGAGTTAAAAAATACTATTCGGTATTTGCAGTAATAGTTTAAAACAAGAGGCAAGACCTATATGCTTCAAGTTTGAGCCGCTTACTTTTGATAATTTTGATGATCTGAAATAATACCCCTCTTTTCAAGAAAGTATTTCTTCAGACACTCTGAGAGTTAGGGAAGCCATTAAATCCTTGTGGGCTGAAGGTAGAAAAATAAATTGTATGTATTTTAGAATTTGAATGATCTTCCTATAGCAATTTTCAGGGGAAAAAAATATGAAGAATTCTGCAATTTTAATCTCCTCAGTAGCTTCCCATTACTAAACAAGCAGAACACCACAGTACAAATGTGGATGTTACATGTCATCTTGATCTGCTGCTTTTTTCTTTCATTAAAGCTTTAATGCAGCAATTATGGCTACGTTGCCCTATAAAAAAAGGAAAAGGCAGTTTACTTTAAAAAGTGAAATTGCATAGCCTACTATTTAATTATACACAAATGTAAATGGCCTATTTTTCCATAACTGGTTATTACAGCACTGTTTTACTTTCTGAGTTTTCACAATCTCTAAAACCTACAACGCTTCCTGCTATATAATTGTTTTGCTACATTATTGTTTTCATCTTATTTTTTCCTTTAATGCGAGTGCAGCGGGATAAATCTTGGTTTTAAGCCAGCCAGTTCTTCATCTACTTAAGCTTTTATAGATGAAGATTGCTGTAATTATCAGAATACCCGCTTATTTCTGAAGTATTATCTTGGCAACCTGCTGGCATTTACAACCAATTAACAAGCTTTGCCCATTAGTTGCATAAGGGGTATCACAGAGTAAAGCCATTGTGTGCTAATTTTCTATTTTAGATAATCAGTTTGGCCATCCAAAATGGAAAGGGGAAGAAAAGAAAGGTTTGACACCCAGTGGCAGACATGTAAAAATGACTACATGCCTCCCTGAGACAAAGGTATCCAGCGACTACATGATTGCTTCACTGTCGTCACCACTGGGTTTTAAGTATTTATTCTCTTTGTCTCTTTTGGAAGAGAAAATAGAAAGTACGGCTTCAGCAAAGTAATCATGTCCTCTTTTTATTTTTTAAACAGACTGGCTTCTCCCTCTGTCCTCGCGGGCTTGTAATTTCACCAAATTGTACAAGTGTTAAACACGATTTCCAGAAAAAAAAAAAAAAAGAGCAAGCAAGAGAGAAGGAAGGGGAGGAAACCTGTCCACCAGTAGAAGTCACAGCTATCCCTTCCTAATAACGGGCCCGAGCAGAGCCCTCATGCCAAAAGCAGCCCCTCGTTCTCGTGGCTGCACCGCGCTTGGTTAAAGCCGTGTGCAGGCTGGGGATTTAACCAGGCGCCGCGATGAGCAAATGAGCTCCCGGCTGTCCTTCAGCCCCGGGCTGCTGAGCTGTTGCCAGACCCGGCTGTCTCCTCCCTGCCCCGTTGGGTTTGGGACAAACCGGTAGGATGCTGCCTCGGGCAGTAATGCTGGGCACTTCTACTTGAGGAGAGAAGAAAAAAAAAGCTGTAAGAGTCTGGGTGATTTTTTTAAAGCGTTAGTCTTTGGTTAAGGCACTGTTTGCTCTCTGCTCCCGGTGAAGAGCAGGGAAGACGCATCACGGTGTGGGTGCTCTGAGCAGGAGAATGCTCCTGCCTATAGTCACAGTGCTGCACCCCCAGTGTCTCCACCAGACCCATCTCCAGAGCTGCCTCTCGACCATCCCATTCTCAGTTTGCTACCCTATCCACACACCCTTTGGTTGGGTCCTGTCATGAGCAGAGGCACTGTACCCCAAAGCTGGCACATAGGGAAGTGGGCACAGCTTGCAGCACTGTTCTGCCCCTGCCCACCCACTGATCCAAATCACACTAGCCCCTGCCTCCACCATCCCACCCCATTCCTGCTGCCTAACCAGCACCAGGCAAGAGTCTCAGGCTTCTTTGATGTCCCACTGACCCCAGGCCACGAGCTTGACCCTTGCATGTATCTCCATCTCTTCTGACTGCCGCACCCAGGACCAAAAG
This sequence comes from Serilophus lunatus, assembly GCA_013399895.1. Lineage (NCBI taxonomy): Eukaryota > Metazoa > Chordata > Aves > Passeriformes > Eurylaimidae > Serilophus > Serilophus lunatus. The sequence continues at coordinate 3,236,807 of VXBA01004775.1, read as the reverse complement.
GGCCTCCTCCCTGCCAGGGCTTCTCCAATACTGCAAGGCAATGGGAGAAATGAGTCCTAAATCCTGCCAGGGAGCCTCAAGGTAAATAACAATGATGAAATGATTATGCTGGAGGCAATAGGGCTTACCCATTTAATTGTATATAAAATTAGATGTTAGACCTGGTATAGATGCCTGCATTTTGTAATAAGGATAGAAACTAATCAGTTTAAAGATGAGCGCAGTCCTTAAAGCATGGTTAGATTCCATTTACTCCATGGAACAGAACGGGTGGATGGTTCATGCTGTAAAACGGTTTTATAAAATGTAGCGAACTGTACAATGACGTGTTTTATTTGCCTCCTGTGGTTTAGATTCATATTTTGCTTTACCATAAGTTAAACAAAATTAAGACTATGATTATGCTAAGAGGATGCAGCCAGTAAAGATAGAAAATGTTGAACTCCTCAAAGTCATAAAGAATTGTCAACTGTGCAATTAGTAAAGAGTGAACATATACAATGAAGTCTATTAAGTCATAAATGAATGAGAAAAATGTAGTGCTTGACAATTTAATGTGTATATTTGTCTTAATTATTTTAAATTAATTGCTATTGGCTACAATCATTAGAAACTATAAGATTTAATAAGGTACGGCATAAACCCTCCTATAAAAGGAATCTAGTTAAATAGCCAACATATTTTAAAATTGTTTAGGCTACTGAAAAGGAAGAAGTAAGAAGGGTTGATGAACAGAGTGCTGGGGACAGCTCTGAGCTCCTCACAACATGTCTATTGTGATGCTGTCCCAGGCTTGAGCACTTTGAAGCCTCTCCACTCAGCCCAGCACAAATCAGCCCTCTCTCCTGCCACTTTCAGCATCATGAGAGCTCGGAGATGTCCCTTTTTGGGCACCTCTGGACATTTTTCCCTAGCTCTGGCCTGGACACACAGCTGCTCACAGCCGCTCACAGCCCTTGCAGCAGGGCAGCATGCCATCAGCCCATACCCCACCAGCAGAAGGCTGTGACATTTTTCCACCACATGATCGTACAAAGATTGTTATTGTAGAAAAAAGAAGTGGTTTCTCTCAGTCCTTCACTCGTGAACAACCCTTGAGAGATGCAGTTTACCCCAAGCTAAAGAAAGACATTTCTGTGAATGGCTCTTACACGGTACAAAAGTACCATTCCAGTGTAGCAGTTTGCCCAGAGGCAGCTGAGGTGCATTGCATTCCCAGTCTGTTTGGGAAGCAAGGAGGGATTTCCTGCAGAGGTGCCACTGTGCCCCATTGGAAGAGCCCTCTCTGGCTTCCTGCAGGGTCCCATGGCACTGCTTCTGGTACCAAAGGACCATCAGGCATTGCACAACATCACTGCCTGTTGTCAGGCTCCTCACTGTCTTCTTGGGTTGCAGGGTGCTACAACCAGAGAAGGATGGGAACTGAATGAGGCAAGGGGTATTTTCCAAAAGTGAGAATTTCAGAAAAGCCAACATGGGGTTTTTTTCTGATGTTTTGTAAATTAAAAGTTTCTATTTCATTCTTAAATGTGATTTGGAGATCACTTGTAATCACATTTCATTTCCTTATCAGTAGTCTCAGGTGACAAAGCAGTTACTTGCCCAGTTCTAATCAAGCCATGTCCTGTCAAGATTAGTGTGCTCCAATAGCCTTACCAAGATGATGACAGGGCAATTGGAAAATGGATTAGCAAAAACATTCTCAGCAAGGAAATGAAATTGTACACAAATTCCCATTTTATTCCCATTTTATCTTCTGCATCTGCAAGGAAGGAGACACATTCCTCCAGGACTCTAATCTCCATCACTAATATTATTATTAAATATTTACGTACCATCCTAAGTTTGCATGACACTTTAGAGAGATAAAAGATGCTCTCTTTGCACTGAAGATCTTACAGCCTATGTCAGACAGAGAAAGCAACGCTAGCAGAAAGAAGACACAATGAAGATTAAGAAAAGGATCTAATGCCGGTGACCTAAAAGCATTTTTATATTTGTAACAGCTCGTGGGACTAGGGCTGAGGAAAGCTTGTGGCATCAGGACCCATTTTGCTTTTAGAAGCCATCCAACCTCCTTTCAGAATCACAGTGGTCATGCAGTGGTCTATTTCTCCACAGTTTGACCCAAACAAAAAAAATAATGATATCCTGTAACATGTAGAAAAATACTTTTTTTGCCTGATTTGTCTAAGGAGGAGAGAAGTTGAGTTGCAGGAATTCAACAGTGCATTCTTCTGGGCTGCACAAGTGGGAAAAAGGGCTGTACACTGCACCATTGTGCTGAAAATAGAAATGAGAGTTGCTTGGTCTTTCAGCTTGGGTTTCTTCCATTTTGATCAATTCCCTCACTTCAGTTTCATTCCTGACAGTATAACTAGAGAGCCACGATGAATCAGCCTTCCCTATCAGACACACTAGTCTGGAATGGCTCTGGCCTTTAGCTGGGCCTGAAGAGAGGCAGCAGCAGGAAATCAAAGCAGTGAAGGTGGAGAAATGGAGATACTCAGTACAACTCTACCTGCTCGGGGGCAGGCACATATCCAGCTAAGTAGAGGGAATACACATCTGCTGAAATGATGCTAAAAAAGAGGAGGATAACACCCTTTCTATAAAGTCTGCAAAATAATTTAAGATTTTTTAATGTAGACACTGTCACCTTTGGTAACTGAGCCCAACATTAAGCTGCAGTAGGAGGATGCCCCTCACCTACCTCGAGGCATGGAGTGGAGCTGTCAGCTCCAGCATGAACTAAGCCCATTCTGCAGCTCTCCTTCTGCAGTGCCGCCTCCAAAACTCCCCAGCATGTGGACACACCTCATGCAACAGCAGAAAAGCAAGGCCACGAGGCTACCATTTTGATTCACAAATTTTGTGATCAAGAAAAATAATTTTTTGCCTTTAAAGTAATCATAGCCTAATCAATGACAATGACAGATTTCCCCAGGATTCCTAGAGGATACACATTTCTTGATGGACTCAAGGCACCATGCAGAAAGAAGCAGCAACATATCATATCCTCTGAGACAATAATGGGCAGGACATTCAGGGCAGAGGAAATGCCGTCTAAGGCATTCAGCAATACAGACCTGCAGGCACACACATGCACATGTACACACACATACATGTGCACATATATATATATATATATATATATACACGTTCCTAGCAATTCAGTTAGATTAATTTGCTTTGGCTATTCCATTATTTCCATGTATGGTGCTTAAAGAATCAGGTTAAGCCTTCTGCATTAGATACACAAACAATGCTCCTTTACCTCCACATGGGTGTTGTGAGACTTTAATTAATGTTTGTAAAGTGCTTTCAGATCCCCAGAAGAAAGGCACTATAGAAGTGTATAGTCTGATTATTTCACAGCATACAAAAGTAGAGGTGAAAAGAAATATTCTCCTTCTTACAAGTAAAACTACTGATCTCAACTCCTGCATTTTAAAAAATTCCAAGATTTTAAGAGAGAAAAGGATTCTGACCATGAACCTACTTCAGGCTTCCCCTTTGCCTTTTTCATCTGATTACTGGTTGAGTGAAATAATAAGCTATTGTATTGCTGTAAACTCTTTGTAAGTAGATTTGACTAAGACAACAGAGTTCAGTGCCAGCAGCTACTCTGATCATTCTTTTAAATGGAAATTTACCGTCTGCTGCATCACATGGAAAAAATATAGAACTATTTTTCACAGCTTGTTCACTGAACAGATTATTGGAGGGAAGAAAAAATAAAAAGGCTTCATTTTCTGCATATCCCAAATCTCAGCGTAGAAAGTCTTGGCAATTTCCTTTTGAGAGGAGACAGATTTCACTTTCACATTGATTTAACAATGAGAAGTGCGTCCAAAACGAGGGCCTGATTCTGAGCATTTAAATGATTAGCCATAGCTGACTCCATAGCTTATCTATGGGAGCAAAATTACTCACATCCATAAGTCTATGTAGAATCTGGTCCTAATATAGAATCAGTTCTTGATGTCATAAAATCTTTTTTAACAGCATCTTGTGTTACATTTAATTTATTTCACATGGCCTCATAAAATAAGATAAAAGCTTGTTAGTCTAAAAGTCATATTAAAAGGATGGAAAAAAAACCCACTATCCTCCCATGTATTCATGTTTATTAAGTATTATCTTCATGCAACTTACATAGTTTTAACCCCAGAATTTCCAAATTGTTTCTAATCCTAACAGCAGTCATCAAAAGCTGCCAGTGCACAGTGTAAACAGATTACAACACACCATCTCTCTACAGGCAGGTCATCCCTTTTAGCTCTTGGTAGCAGCGTGGGGCCTACAAATGTGCCTTCCCTCTCACTTGGGCAGGGCAGACAGACAATGTCCTTGCCCTGCCTGGTCCTGGGAAGTGTAGCTGTGTGGTCTAACTTCCAGACTTAGCCCAGGAAGCTCCAGGACAAAAGGCACAAGAAACACCAGCTTGTGTCAAGCATGGTTTCATCCAATGTTGGCCTAAAGAGCGCACAAGCAACGCTCCAGTTTGTCTGTTCTTTAATACACAGAAGGAGGCTCCAGACAGAAAAATATCTTTGGGGTCAAAAACGCCTCACCCTTCTTTAACTAGAGGGTTAAGTAGTGCTTTCTGCTTCAGTCCCAGGAGGGGAAGGACAGGGTTGTAGCCATGGACCCCAGGGTTTAGATGAGCTCACCTGAAGCCCAGGGTACATGGCCAGGAGGTCCTAGGAGGCATGGATTGTGTGTGAGAGGGAAAGTAAGGCCATGAGTCTAGCTTGGTACCCACACACATAGAAAAGAGGTTCCTTTTTCAGACTTTGAGGGAAAATGTTTCTATGTGCTGCGAGGTAGGCAGATTCAGGGATTTAAGTCAGGCGGTGAATCCTACTCCGCCTTTAGGGCTCCCAAAGGTTTGTGTGCATCTGGGTGGTTGGGTACTCCTTCAAGGTTGGCAGTGGGGCAACCAAATGCCAAAAGGAGCACACCTTCCTATTCACAGTATAGGTCCTTTACTTGTGCAAGTGTGTAATAGAATTTATTATAAAAGTGCCTTCAGCATTTCAGAGCATGTCAGTGACCTTAGAGAACTACTGGCAGGAGTTTGCCAAAAAAAAAAAAAAAGAAACCTCAGTATTCTGGTATATGAGCTAAGGAAATGTTCCATTAAAAAAACAAACTACAAAACAATTAAACACATGCACATTCGTACACAAGCCACTTGCCCTTTTTGTCAGCTCACGGTTTATCACTGATGGAAAAAAAAATGATGAGGTCTTACCTGATCCTGCTGCTAGCAAAATGGTTTCACTACCAGAAGGCCATCACATACTGTCAGTATTTTAGGAACCAGCAGCAGACCCACTGCCTTTCCCCCAGGAAGTAAAAGCCAGAGGCAAACCCAAGGGCAATGCGGTAAACAAACGTTGTGCTTCCAACCTAAGCCCTGGAAAAGAAAAGTTACTTTTTACAAAGTAAAAGGATTCCTGAGGACAACTTTCAGTAAAGATAAACTTTAACCACAATCTGACATGGCAGTCAATAAATAACTTCAAGATAATCGCACGTACCTCTTTAGTAGGCAGTGGTCTAACCCAGGCAGAGATGCTTTTAGAACATGGCTGTTCTCACCAGCCCTTGATATTTTTCTTGTGATCCAGGCAACATCCACATTGAAAAACCTACGCCACAGCTGTCAGGGCTTCTCTCCAGCAGATAATTAAATTCCTTTGTGACAAGTGAGCTCAAGTTTAGTGACACCATCCCTGCCAACCAAACAAGAATGAGAGCCATCAGCACCATAGTTGTTGATCGCTTTGCTGAAAGAAGAGGTGCCTGCAGTACTTACCAGCATCCTCCCCAGGGTAGGTGCTCAGGCCCCAGGAGCTACCTGACAATAGCATCTCAAGGGATGATTGCCTTTGGATCAGTGTGCTAATGCAGGAAGGACTGGCAAAAGCAGAGCAAGTCAACAAGTTTAAAGGACATTCGAGATCTTTTGCAAGCCAGAAAAAGGAAGGGTTTAGCTTGGGTGGTTGCATGGTAGGTTTTTGCTAAATGCAAAATATGAAGTCATGGGTGTTTCTCCTATGGATTGCCCTCTCAAGTTGCTCTTTTAGGTAAAATTTTCTCCTGGTCATATGCACATCCCATATTTTTGCAGTTATGTCTATTTTCCTTATAATATAGCTCTTAAACTTAGTTTATCCATCAAAAATCGGACTGCACATTAGCTAATACCTATTTAATTCCCTAATAACTACTTTTATATGGCTGTTTTTCTTCACATGTAAATCTGTTATTTCTAGGCTAACTATTGAACTATCCAATTTTAAATGCCGCTAGAGGAAAACTGTATTATTTTCCTCACGAGGTAATACCACTTTTCCGCTGGCATCCCAGAGAGATTATTCCAGTTAATAAAGGGTGGCCAGATCTCACTTTTAAGAATGTCATGAGCCTTATCTGTTTGTTTACTTTGCTCGTTGCTCGAGTGTTTAAAGCCATCATTTATGCTGCAGTAGCTCCATAAAGGCTAGTGGGATATCACAGTTACAGAGGCATACATCTGCCTCTGACGTGCTGTGCCAGCCAAAGAATAGCTCCGAGACCGCAGAGCCTCCAAGGTCTCACTCAGTACATAGGAGGAGGTATATCTGACTCCAGAAGCCTACTGCTAAGGCAGTGGCTGGGAAATGCAAAGTATTTGAGCAGGAAATTAAATCTGACTCTCCCATAGCCTCAACAAATGGTTCAACCAACCTTCTGCAGTCAGTCTCTCGAAGTCTCTCCATCTCCTCTGAAAACTGAACTCTAGCTCATACCTTCTGATTCAAAGCCGGGTGCCGCAGTCTGAAACGTCACCATTGGTAGTTGGGTGCAGAGGTCTGAGGCTCGGCAGCACCTAAATACTGGGTGTGGAAACTTAAAATCATGACTAAATTCGTTGGCCCCTTTCTAGCTCTCATCCTAGACTCCCAAAGGCTGAGTTTATTCATCACCCTATGCGCTTTGCTAGCAGCATTGGCTTCTCTGCTTGTCAACACGCCGATGTCTGAATTCTCAGTGCAAAGGAAGCCTTTCATGGTTTGGCATCCTCTTATATGTTTATGCTTCGCAAGATATATTCTGTAGCCAAGCCTTTAAGTTCTTACATTAGTCCCCAAGCCCAGACATCAATCTGTTGCTGATCAGGTCTTTTCACATCTTGCTGCTTTTATCTGGAATGCTGTTTCTGGTACAACCAGGGAAGCTGATGTTTTTAAGAATGTGGTTAATTATATTTTTTTTCCTTTTTGTTTAAAATAACACTTGAGCACAGCTATTATTTTTGCTGTAAGACTTCAGCAAGAAATTTGCCTTAGAAATTCTATTATGCTGAGAAGGTCCTGATTTGCATCTTTGTCCTTGGATAGTGTAGATGCAGTACAGGGGTCCATAAACAGAGATTGATTGATTTTTTTTTTCCCTCTTTTATAGACTACAATAAAAAGTTTCTTTAAAGGGGAAGAAAAGAGAGGCACATGCTTAATATTGAAGAATAGCCTGCTTGTGCTTGATATATTGGAGAAGCAGTTCAAGAACACTTCATCCTGCTGCAACTATTTCCTGCACTTCTGCCAAGGTTAGGGAAACCTTGGGTTAGCTGCTGCCTGAATACCGCAAGCTGGTATCAGTCTGAACAAGTTCAACTGACTACTTAGATTTTCATCTTTATTCTTCCTCCTGTTGTCTTCCCACTTTGACAAACAGAAATCACCTTTGACTCTGGGGCAAGCCTCAGCTGAAAGCACCCAACAAATAGAATTCCCCAAGAGATGCTGGCTAGGAGGTCAAGGTCCTTTCATTGAGTCCCCCAACTCAACTGTGCTGGTGATCAGCCAGCTGTAATTAAAATTAAACTCTGTAAATCAGCACGGTCTGGAAACAGGCAAGTCAGAAAACACAACAATATAGTCTGATAAATGGCTGAAAAATTAGACATAAAAAAGGCAAGAAAAATCCACCTCCCTCATACTTAATCTCACACACCAGTGCAGAAAAACAAAGTGGCAGAAAGAAAAAGTAGCAGGCAAGTATGACAAATTTTACCTCATATTTCATTTGACTTAAATGAAAAACACTGCTGGCCAAAACCATCCTTGGATGCCAGCTGGTTTTGCACTCAGGTCCTCTGACATACAAACCAGCAGCAGTGGGATAGAGAACAGACAGAGCAAGGCATCCAGGCTCTGAACAGCTGTAAGAAAAACAGGCCAGCACAACTCCAAATGGAAGGTGGAGTCCTGCTCCCATCCTCACTTCGAGCTGCCCCTTACACTGGGAACCAGCTCATTCACTGTACTTTTGCACTGCTCTATGTCTAAGGACTAGATCAACCAAAGGACTGAAAAGATTGTTTTCTGTCTAATGTACTGGATGATTTAAACTTTTTTTTAGTTTTTAAATTAACAAATATGTCTGGAGTGCCTTGTGTAGAAATGGCCTGGGTCAGATCATTTCATCATGGAGCAGAACATGGAACAGGCTTTGACAGAGTTACAACTGCTCATCTCACCATGGGGCTCTCCTGGCATTTTTGTGGAGACAGCAACGCTGTCCTGAATTCATTCTGTGTCTCTGACACTGGAAGCCCCACAGGTAAAACGGATCTGCTTATTTGTGGAAAATGAGGCAAAAATACAGCAAATTCCCCTTCTAATGGTTGTCTTTTTGTAGTAAGAATCACACTAAATACTGCTTTCTCTCACAGGATGGTGGCCTGGCCTTAATTTTAAGAGCTTCAGTCATTTAGAGATAGGAAATGGAGAACACAGGGATGGGAGAGAGCTCAAGCACTTCAGCAGATATAGGACAGCAACTCCTTCTTCCTCCGTGTGCTCCCTTGGGGAAACTGCTGAAGGCACATTGCCATGGCTACCTACATTGTCAGACAACCCTTCTTTCCAGGTATTTTGTGGCAGCAGAAGGGACCCCAGTGCCAGCTTTCTTTTTCTTCTCTCTTCCACAAGGAGGTGCCAGCAGTGGTTCCTGCTGGCCAGCCCACCTCCTCCCGCAGTGCCTGCATTCACCAAAATCCTCTGTGGACCTGGGGCTGCCCTACCTCGGCTCCCTGGGACCTTGTCTGCTGCAGATACCCTGGGGATGAGCTGCCATAGTGCCAGGGGCTGTCAGGGAAAGGGCCTGGGCCCTGCTGTGCTGAGGAAAAGCTCGGAAGCAGGAAACAATAGTAGAAGGACCAGAGAGAATAGGGGAAGAGCACAGGTGTACTGGAGAGGAGGTTTCTGGGAGGGCCAGGGTGCACTTCATGACTGTCAAGTCTACTTTATGACAACTTTTTTTTTTTTTCCTGAACATTTGTGGTTAGAAATACCCTCATTGGCAGTAACGCAGTTAGTGACAAGAACGTGGAAGCTTTGTGGGCAGCAGGCCAGGACAGTGAGGGGCACAGAGAGCTGAGGATGTGTGAGGGTGCTCCTTGCCCTGCCCGCCTCAGGGCGCACCCCATGCCCTGTGCTGGGTGGCTTCTCCCAGACACCGCCTTTGCTGCGCTGAAACAAGGACTGGCTGCCAAGAGTCACCCCACACCCTCCTCCCAGAGCTCCCAACCTGCAAACTGCTGCTTGGGCATCCTCACAACACTGCCTCACAGACCCCCCAATGTCCCCAACACTGTCTAACTCCTCTGCAAACAGTGTTCACAGGCTCCCCGTGCTACCCAAACACATCCAGGGGGGACATGGGAGAAGCACTTGCGTGCATGATTCCACCGGCTCTGCCCGGTGGTCCCTGCCCTGCCACTCACACTCCACTCCACAAAGCATCTGCATTAAACACATAGTCATTTAAGGATTACTCAAACACTGCTCATTTCTTGGTCAATTATTGATTAGAATCATGTTAAAGTTTAACAGAAGTATGCTCCTATATCACCTGTATATATATCATGATAATTATATGGCTACAAAATTCTTTTAAAATATGAGTGAAATCAGCTACTACTACTACTAGATAATAAAGCCTCACTGACTGCTCTGGAGTCCACGGAAAGAAATACAAAGATTCACATTATCTTCGTATCAGCTTCACCAGGAATAAACTTATATTATTAAACACATCTACAGATTAATTTCTCTCCAGTTAAAATTTTTGTTTTCCAAAAAATTTTTTGTCTAACCTTATCAGAAAGAAGGGGGGTGGAGGGTGAGCAGAGAAAAGAAAGGCATTGTATCATGAGAATCTTGTAATGTTACAAGTATAAGAATATATTTATTTTTTTTTTTAGCACTGCTAACTTTTTCACATTTTAGCAAACTTTTCAATTAGGATTTCTTCCTGGCTATTTAAATATGCTTAAAGTAATGATTTGCTGTAATTTGTCTTTTTCCTTTGGAAACATACCGTGCTATTGTCAGCTTTAAAAAAGAAGCAATTTTCTGACTTTTGAGATTGAGTAGGTCATGGAAAAATTACTACCGTGGGAGCCTATAATTAAATAGAAAATGCAGCTGCACCTATAAAAAAAACCTAAAATGAAGTTTATTCTATTAATACTTCAGTCTAGAATCGTATTTGACTTTTCAGGCACAGGTCAGCTCAAACTGTACTTTACCTGCAGAACATCACTAGCTGCACAGCTACTTGCAAAAACAGACATGATATAGTATGTACAAACATATTGTCAATTATTTGCTGGTATCTGAATTAGATGTAGTGTAGCATGATTGTCATTCACACATGTAGTCCCTTTCTTTCCTGTTTTCCTAGGATTCCCACTACGTCTTTGGGTGTTGGATTTGTGTTTGGGTTTTTTTAAGGAACTCAATTAAGATAAACATACATAAAATCATTAATGTTTATTATAAATTTAACTAGAATAAAAGAAGTACAGAAAGGGATTTTTGACAAAATTATGTAGTACATCTGAATTGAATAAAGATCTCTTCCCAGCATTTGACTATTCATGAAATGAAGACAAGATTCTAGACAATACCATGATACAAAACCAGGCTTTGTGCATATATAAATAAAATTTATCATAGATCTTGTCTGAATATTTACACAGTACTAGATACAGGCCCTGAAATAAATTCTAAACCAAAACACTGAGAAAAATTTTTGTGACCCACAAGAGATTTTAAAACACTTAAAATACACAAAATTAACAAAGGCCTTACCGAGAAAATAAAATACAGACATGCTGACTAACAACTCATGAGCTTGCTCTAACATCTGATGATAAAAAATACTTTCACAAAAATCTTAAAAGAATTATATAAAATCAGATGTAGAACAAATCAGTCTAAAATAATAGTATTGGTTTTATTTATTAATACTAACAAAAATAGATTTTAAAAAAATAATTGCGTTTAGGATGACTACCTTTCATGATTTTCTAGGGTAATAAGAGCTGGGATTCTATAACTCTTTCTGATTGCTTGATATTACAGAAATTAATAAATGCAGATATTCTTTTATATATGATACAATAATTCATAAAACTATTGTTTCTTAAAACCTCCTCTAAGTCACTAAGTTGAAGGGTTATTTTTTCCTTTCAATAGATAGGAAGGAAATTATCCTTCTTCTTTTCATTCGTCATTTTCACATGTCCAGGTTTCTGTGCTATTTTAGCAAACAAAACTAAATTCATACAGTTTTCATAAATGTCTGTACCCTGTTTATTAAGAAGCTGAAATCCCTTCTTCATATGCAAACTCGACTTCACTATTTTTAATACACTTACGTATCACATCTAATAGAGCTATCCACAGTCACTGTGAGAATGAAAACTGCATATAAGAAATGGTAAGGAAAAAAAAAAGAAAGATTCGTGAGGAAACATTATACACAACGCAGGAAAGACTTTTTCTTTTTCCCCTTGTTTCAGAAACGACTTGTGAGCGGCAGTGTAGTTGCAGAGAGAGCCCACGAAACCTCCATCATCACGTACACTGCCTGATTAAGCCCAGAAGTGATCCTAAGAACAAGCAGTTTAATTATTTGATTTCACAGCTACAGCTTGCTTTCTTTCAGCTGCCCGTTCGGTCAGTGGCATGATTTCTTTTAAGTTGTTTTGTTTCACTTCATGCCACGAAGCTGGATTTCTATTTTCCAGCTGCATATATTCCACTGAGGAAAAGAAAACTGATCCATGAAGTTCCTATTTGCATAAGGCACAGAAACATCTGTCACAAGATTCCTGTTGGAGGATTGGAAGCATCAGGAGATTCTGCCGTTGATCATCTGCCTTAATAGTATTGAATTCTGTTTCTGTCAATAGGAGCTCTGAGTGAGGGTGTTTAAAGAGACAGAGAAAAGGGAGTTTGCTCAGAGAAGAGATATTTTGACTATTACTTGAAATGACTGATTGGTTACTTGATGCTGTCTCACACAAATACTTAGAAATAAGCTCTGCCCCAGGATCAGCAAATTCCCTCTTCCGTCTGATAAAAGTTCTATGCAAATACAGATCTTACAAAGGTTTGCAATTATTTAATCAGCATCCTGCAGTTGCCTACAATGCACAACGGCTTTTTTTTTGTTTAACTTTATGCAATGGAACGATCCATGTAGCAGGGCTGACATCAGAAAGTGCTTGATCTGTAGTGCTGTTTTGAGTTTCGATTTTGGTTTAGGGAATGAAATAAAATATCTTGAGGACGAATTATCTGTGCCTCAGATCAGGAAAAATTTCATTCTGTTTCTGTATGTATATATAAGGCATGACTACAACTATAAATATCAGGTGGAGCAGCCAATTCATTCATACAGAATACATAAATGAAATATAATCTCAATGAAATGTAATGGTAACTTTTTAAAAAACAGGATAACTAACTTAGTTCAAGTGTTATTTCTAAAACCACTTAAAAGTACTTTTGCTAATATACAAAATTCATATTTCTGCATTACATTCTGTTCATTTTTATTACAGATGATTTTTAAATTTCACTAGTTCTATTGATAAAATTGTACAAACAGATTTTAGGCTGGCCTCCTCCCTCACACCACTGAGAGTCAGAAATCAGTCTCATCTACAGTATGCCATGCAAACAAAGCTCCTTTCTCAGCTCCTGTGCTTTGTGGAGTTTAACAGCCAATCTGAGAGGAAAATCAAGTTTCTTCACATTTAATTTCTGCTCATCTCAGAAGCAGCATGAAAGTGATCAATACAGTGCTGTTCTTTGTTTTCTGCCCAAAACTCCAAGAGAGTCAGCTTCCTAAGCTAGGTCAGCAGATTAATATCACATTTGTACCATCTCATTCCTCACTGTCAATGTAAAACAGAAAGGCTTAAAACATTTCTTTTTCATAGGTGATCTGTGTAACATACTTGTGTGATGCTTTTCTTTTCCCCCTCTTACTCCTTCACGCACTCACAGATATCTCGACTCAACCGTAAATGTCTGAGTGCAGGAAATTCCTGCTCAGGAGCACAGCACAATAGGGTCACAGGGTATTGTGAAACAAACACTTGTAAAAATAAGAATAAAACCCCGACAACTGCAGCAGGAGTGATCTTTGCTCCCACACACGTATTTGTATAAAAAGTTCCTCTGGCAGTGGTTCACCAGCAGGCAGTAATCAGCTAAGATACTTCTTTGTAATTTTTTTGTTTCATAAATAATACAGGAGTTTACTAACAGGAAGTTTGTGGGAAGCAACAGTAAACAGTCTAGCAATCCATCTGTTATTGCGGAATGCAAGAAAGCTGAATCAGATCCTCTGCGAGTGGACTATTCCTGTTGTTTGTGCTAGAGAAGATGTGTGGGAAATGGGCACTTAGAGGCATCTCTAACGTGAACTCTTGCGGACTCCTTTCTCCCTGTCCTTGCAGAAGGAGATGGCTGGGTGCGACCTCAACAGAAGCTCTGTGGCTACAGAGCAGCTCATAATAAACCTGAGCAAAACAGACAAGGCAATTGTGTCACAGGTGAAGTATTCAGGTGACAGTTACAAAGGAACTTTTGCTTCCTCGAAATAAATCTCAGAAAGAATGACTTTTAAATTAAAACACACACAAACTCCTGTTAGCACCTTCCTAGATATTTACCAGGAAGAAGTTGAAAGGTTGGAGGGAACTGGAATAGGAGGAAACAACGAAAAATAAGGTAACGATGGTGGTTGTACTGACAGACTTTCTGTGCCAGCGCAAGTAGAGAGTCAAGCAAGGGTGAAAAAAAAGCTAGTATCTTTCCTGAAGACAGACTGTTCTGCTGGCATTCGTCCACCCTTGATATATTGCTTATGAATAGAAGGCTAGGAAGAGAGCGGAGGCAGGCGTGTAAATTAGTCACTACTACTACAAAAGCAAGCTTTCCTCGCCAGCGGCAACGCGGTGTCTCACCTCAAAGATTAATTTGCGTCCAAGGTAAAAAGTTGTACTGCCAAGTAATTGAGAGTCAGAAGCCTAAGGATAGGATTATATCCTGTGCTAACTAGGAATCACTTAATTTTAACAAGCTAACAAATACCGCTTATTCACAATATGTCTGGATATTATACGTAGCGCTTGGTTTACAAGAAACAATAAATACACAGAAAAACCTCTGTCCGAAACAAAACCTACTGAAAAGGTGTACGAAGCTGTCAGCAAACAAGTGTCAAATCGCTGCCATGGGCTGATGGCAGCGGCACCCGGCTGCCCTGCGGCAAGGGCATATCCAGCAGGATGCTCTGAAGTCTTTACAACGGCCAAGAAAGGCGTTTGGGAGCCGGCCGACATCTCACGCCGCTGGCACCCTCGGGGAGAACCGCGGGGGCCGGGGGCGCGCCGGGCTGCGGGGTCCCGCCCCGGGAGAGCCGCGGCCNTCGGGCTCCCCCTGCCGGCGCGGCCGCCGGGAGGGCGCTGAGGCGCTGCCCGTCCCCGGGGTGAAACCTCGGCCAGCGGGATTCCCCACGGAAAACAGGCGACGCGCCAAGGCCTGCAGCCCTCTGCCCAGCCGCCGGCACTCCCCGTGCCACACAGGGACCCTCCGGAGCCCAGCCCCAACAGAGTTACCTCAGACTTCATAAGGAACATCGGCACAGTCAGTGAGGGTTTCAGGACTGCACCGTCTGCGCTGGAGTGCAAACATCAGCAAACGTATTTTTACAGGACGACATTGCACCATTGCCATTGCGGCTCTTACTGGCAATTTCATTATTATTCCTCAAAGCAGTAAAAGACGTTATTTATTAAATAGTAACACAGCTCTGAGCAGTGTGACCTAGGCTGACCCTGCTCGAGCAGGGAAGTTGGACCAGATGTCCTGCTCTGATCTCTTCCAGCTTCATCCATTCTGTGGTTCTGTGAGCCTGTGAACTGTGCACTTAGACCTACGAATTCAGCATCCTCTACATCAAGTAAGCTTGGACAACGGGCAGTCACCTAATTGAAAATGTGGACCAACTAAGCTTTCAATGATTTTCACTCAAACTGGTTGAAAAATCTGGAAATCCTTATTTTGAAATGTTAGTGTCCGGGTCTGTGATGTCAGTGACTGGACAGGCCCCATGCTTTCCTCACATGAGCCCCCCAGAAGTGGATCACACAGCAGCAGCAGCACCACTCTGCTGCTGTGGGTCTCCCAGAGGGGCACATGGTGGGCTTGGATCACTGACAGTGATAGCAGCAGGGGAATCATCGAAATGTGATTTAGTAAAGTTGTGGCATTACTTCCTATGACTGTCTCCAGCTGTAGCCCAGCAGTGGAAACGTCAAGTGTTTCCAGCTTTTCTTTTTTTTTTTTTTTTTTTTTTTTGAGTGTGGTCAAACTTGTCACTGCTCCTGACTGCTCCAGTGCCTGGCTCCTGTCCTTTGAGTGTTCATCTCCAAGTGACAAAGCACAGCTGTGTGGATTTTATTGCTTTGAAGACCGAGAAGGATAACTTGTATGTTATCATCTACATCTCATCTACTTCTGTGCAGTTCAAAACATGTGCCATTGATACAGTTCTACTGCAAATAAAAAAAAATTTAAAAAAAAAAGTTGCACTCTAAGAATTGGTGTCATTTTGTAAGGATTTTGGGGGGGTTTTTTGGACTGCCTGTATTTAACTCATTTGGTCAGAGTAGGGTTTGTGTATTCCTGCATTGTGGTGATATTGATTTCAGCATCCATCAGTGTGGTGCATAGCCCAGGTTACTGAGGGAGGTAGTTAGGATGGTCTGGGGCTCCACCTAGGCACACACAGCCTCTCTGCAGGAGCAGCTCACTTGAGCACGGCATGCACTGATGTGCATAGTTTTTCTGTAATCAAAATGAGTTACAGCAAGCTTAGGAATCCAGTGGTCTCTGTCACAAGAAATTGCCGTGAAGAAGGGTCTTGCTGGTACTTCTCTTGGGTATCCATTAATATGCATGCTTCTGCAACTCTGGGTACCAAAAAAACCCATCCAGCAAGTGTTTGATGTCATAGACATTTGTGCACCACAGGAATTATAAATGTGAACCAACTTCAGGCTGGCAAAACGGTCCCAACACTGACCAGTTTGAACACAAAGCCTTCCCTCCCTCCCAGCTTTGCCAGACATCTTGGCTCCAGCCTGTCAACAGGAGAGACACTGGGTACAGCTTGTGCCATTACTTATCTGGATTACCTGGCAGAGGGCTACAAGATGTGTCCTCTAATGGATCAAACAGATCAAAACAGATGCAGCAAATCTCATCTCTTCCTGAAGGCTCTAAGGGAGAAAATGACATCTCTACAAGCATGCCACATCTTCACCTCCAAAGTTCTGAGCCCTTGGCTCACACCAGCAATAACACAAAGGCTGTACAGTTGCTAGAAATTCAGCTTCTGACCACTTTTGGAAATCCTGCCTTAACAACCCTGTTAGTTCTTTCCCTGGGGCTCACCTCCAGGGAGCAAAAATAAGCCTACTTCAGATCCTTCTTTTACACACCAATCTTCTCTTTCAGGCAAATTGGCTAAAGCTGCCATTCCCCATAAGAGTCTTTGCTCACATAAGTTTATGGCCCTGTGGTGAGCTCTCAGGATGCCTTCTGTCTGCTTCTCACACCTTCCGTAACAGTCATTGCTCCTCTCAGCTATAATCCCTGCAATACCTGAAAGGAGGAACTTTGTACAAGGGCCAGAGGCTGGATTCAGGGCTTTAATGGAGCCTATGAGAGTGAAGTATCTCTCCTTAGATTTTTAAAAGACATAAGTCAAATAGATTTGATTCCCTGGTGCAAGGTTAGTCTGTCATCATAATTACAGAAATGAATGGTCAAAAATCCTCCTTGCCAGACTTCCTCAATGGATGAAACAATCCATATTTTATACCACTCCTGTAACTGCTATTTCTCTTGTATGTGGAGGTGAGCTCATGCTGAAAACCACCAGCCTGCCAATTAAAAGCCTTATAGACAGGGACCTTAGAAATTGATCCTGGACTGGAACCTTTGCCCACTTTTATTGAGACATAATGGTAATTTATTTCCTCTTTACCAGGGGAAATCCCTGTCTCTATAGTTACCTTTTCTCTGCACTCCAGCTTTGTGCCCAGTTCAGTTAACTGATTCTTACTATTTTCTCTTCTCCTGTTCATGGTGAATAAAACCACTTTATCCGTGGAATAGTATTTCCTATGGCTTTGAGGCTACTGAGGCTAATTTAAAACATACACACATGGATCCATGTCTGCATGCCCACACCTGCCCATACAGACACATGTGATTAAAATTCAGTCCAGGAGGAAAACTCTGAACAGGAAATCCTGACAACATGCAGCAGGTAACAAAGCAAAGCCTTACTGTAAACACACAGAAAAACACAGGTTGAGAGGGTGTGAGCCTGAGGCTGGGAATCACACAGTTCTCCTTTATATTGCATAATATAATTCTAGTCAACCGTGGGCAAAACTGGCCATAGAAAGTCACAGCACAGGGAGAAGCAGAAAAATCTACCACGGTCTACAAGACAGACTATGGGTTCACTGGGAACTTTTCCCAGGAAAGGCGTTTCTCCCACTGAAATAGAAATTTGAGTTAATGGCAAGTAAATTAAAGAGGAATGTTTTCTGCTTGGTTATGTCCCTGGAATAAATGCAGTAGCTCTTAGCATGTGCCCTTGAAAAACACATGCTGCTTTTCTGGGAGAGAAACTGAGAGCTCAGATGCTGCCTTCAAATAATGGCTTGGGTGGGGTCTGAGCCCCAACATTTCTGACAACCTCATACTCTCAGAGATGCCAACACAAATTCAAGATGCTCAGCATATTATTAGAGGTGCACAGAACCCTACAGCACCAAGAGGGAAGACAACTGTTTTTTCCTTGGCATCAGAGCCTCTTGCAACAAGTAGGGAAAGAGCGAAGCAAAGGAAACACAAATGCTTTTGTGCCTACAGAGGAAGATCTGGAGAATAGTGTCAGTGGTTTGCAGGATTAGGAGTGGAAAAGTCATGGTGATCTGTTACAGAACCCTGGACTCTTGTATGATGCCCTCACTTCTACGTGCCCTGTAGAGTGAAGTCACAGAAACTCTTAGAGCCTTGCAAACTCCAAGAGGCTTCCCACACCTTCCTGCATTACCACATCTTCTCCAAAAGCCACGCAGCCAGAATGACCCCAGAACGTACTTGCTCAAGCACAGTCCTTCTGCTCTCCCATCTCTTTCTTGTCTCCCGAGAGAAAGCCAACCAGTCTATGTTCTCTGCCTTATAACCTGTCCTCTTAGGTTAACAATTAATTCAAATAATTGGAATACTTAAAAACAAAATATAACAAAGTTAGCTAAAATAGGTTAAATTCAAGATAAGCATCTGAAGCTCCACTATACAGTAGCAAACAACAAAAGATATTTTCCCAGACACTGATCATTCTTGATTCCTGAAGGTACCAGGACCAGTTTGATGCTTCTGTATCTCTTGTAAAATTAAGATCAGTACCAATTTAGAGGGTCCTG
This sequence comes from Serilophus lunatus, assembly GCA_013399895.1. Classification (NCBI taxonomy): domain Eukaryota; kingdom Metazoa; phylum Chordata; class Aves; order Passeriformes; family Eurylaimidae; genus Serilophus; species Serilophus lunatus. The sequence continues at coordinate 3,217,933 of VXBA01004775.1, read as the reverse complement.
CGGTAGCCAGACCTTAATTCCACCCACTAACTGTCCAGCACTTGAGAGTTTCCTGCCATCACAGGCCAAGGAATATTAGCCCAAATCAGTCAGGTCTTCTGTGGCAGACAGCTTTTGGGAAGAGACTTACCAGTGCAAGGCCCCATGGCCTAGAGATCAGCTCTCTTCATCCTTGTCTGCTCAGCTTGCTGTCATGTTGTTGCTGAGGTCAGCTCTTCCCCATCAGTTGTGCCCAAATTTCTTTGCCAGAGATTTAAAATCACTTGAATCTTTTAAGACATCCTAGACAAACAGTCCCAGAGAAAGGAACTGGGACAGGCAAATTATTGCTGACAAAAAATACATTTTCTTCAGAAATGGAAATATATTTCTTCCAGTTTGGTTATTCACAGTAAGTGCTGCTGGCATTATATCAAAAATACATACTTACATGTTCTTTACTCCCAAATAATGGTAACTAGCACTAGACATGCTGAGCACTGATGTGTATTTTCTCCTCCTAGTGGTATAGCTCTGAAGTAGGAAAAATCATGTTGAAAATACAAGGCATCTATATAGATGATATGGATGCAGAGAGCTCAGTGCTTAAAGAAATGTTTTATTAGTGTTTCATGTTTTATTAGTGACAAACAAATAGGCACATTCCTAAAGAGCAAGATTAGGTCATCACTGTTGTGTCCCCACACGTGGTCTGAGGTTAACACAGGACAGGGTTAAGGGCCTGCAATGTGCATACTCAGAATGTGCACGGCTATTTACAATCCGCGTGAAATACAGACACCAAAAACTGTGTTCTCAAACTAAGAAATAATTACCTGAAAGGCAGAAACACAGTAACAATAAATGTTAATCTAAGCAATGTTTATAACTAATTTTGTTTTAAAGTCTTATGGCATTCCCAATACAGTAGTTCCATACAGTGCTCGACTTAAAAAAAAAATAAAAATAGCCAGATCTTCACAGCTTTGAGTCCACCATAAGGTCAGTCTTTGTGATGTTCTCCCAGGAGAATTTTCCAGCCCTAGCTCTCTGGATATGTTTTTCTGTCTTTGGACAGTTTTCTTCCCTGCCCTCTCATTACTTGCAATAATACATCTTCACTTTCACTTTGAGAATACTGTGTAATGTTCCACAAGTTCCATCATGGCACTAGGGTGCTCGGCTTTCTTCTTATGTACAGCCTTTTAGTTTTTTTTTTCTTTTTGCCTTTAAAAATCTCTCCCTCTGTCTGAAGTTGCAGACATGTTCACCAATAGTTCTGTTATTTCTTCAAGTATTCCCTCTTTCCATCTATTTCATGTTTTTTCTGCCTACATAATAGCATCAGTGCCCACATTTCTGAGTTTTGCCCCTCTGCAGCCCCTCTTTTTATATTTTCATTTCTTACCTCTGCTACTCCCAATCCTCTGAGAAGTACCAGCTACCAGCTGCAGGAGATGCTGTGCTCCTGCGGGTAACGCCGTGTGTCTCTGTAAAGCTAAACTGATCAGTAAAAGTACATGTGCCGACCATGAAACGACAGCAAACACATCGTCTCCCTTCAGAAATGAGTTGTGAGATTCCCTGACTGTTCCACCCTGAAGCAGGAGCGGTTCCCAGATCCCTGCAAGGTACAACTTGCGAGGCACCGCCCTCGGCCGCCGCCAGAGGGCAGGAGAGGCCCCGCCGCATCCCGGGAACCCCCGGACGCGGGACGGACACACGGGGAGAACACGGTGCTGGGAACGGGCGAGCCATCACGGCCGGACAGGGAGCTCCCTCGTCAGAAGGAGCGCTCTAGGGTAGGCAGGGGGAAAAACGAACGGACGGGCAGGTGTGCTACAGCTAAGAGGAGGGATGGGCATTATGATGAACCAAAGCTCCGCTAAGCCTTCCAGAGTATGTCTCCGGCAGAATCCGGCATGTTACTCTGCAGAGCAGAGGGGCGGCGTGCAACATCAGTGAGGCTGAAACGACACACACCTCAACTACGTGTTGCAGGATGTCAACCAAAATGTGCGTTTGACAAGACACTGTTCTTCGTGTTTATCCCGTGCAATCCAGGAAAGCATCCGAATTTTCAAGGGATTGACTGAAAAATTCTCTTAAGAGAACTTCAAGTTTTAAATAAGTTATCTTCATTACTTGCAATCCAAGATCCTCCTTTTCAGTATATATATGTGGAAATTAGGTATGTTTTCTCATTGCTTCAAACTACAAAATGTACAAAACAAACATTCTAACATTAAAGCTTTATTCATTCAGGATTTGGCAATAATGTATAAACTTAAATTCAATAGCTGTGAGTGAACTTCACGTATTTCTTTCAGTAAATTTAATTAAACTCCTGTAGTATATTTTGTATTCTCCTGTTTCTTTTGTAATATAGAAGGGAGTACATACAAGAAAGCATTAGAAATTGTATGTCCAAGTACCTTTCTTTCCCAGCTCAGTTACCAAATAAGTTTCCTTCACTGGTGCTCAACAAGCTGCAAAGGCTGAAAAGTTTTCAGCACAAAAAGTGACATCTGTGTAGATTTAAAAGTTATGTGTATATAAAAATAATTAAGTTCAGTGGTAAAGGAATAGAGAGACAAAGGAGAATTCAGCAGTTCATCAAGTCTTTCCAATGATCCAAATAAATAACTGTTCCCAAGGCTCGAACCAGAAGCAGAGGAAACAAATCTACTTGGCATATACTAGTACCCAGCCCAAATCTGTTTAGTCCTGTAATCAGGCAGACAACCCACTCTTTTTTTTGCACCATTTTATGCACAGCACAGTTTCCTTCCCCAGGGAGCCCCTTAGCAGAAGGAACTGCCCCTGCTCCCTGTTTTTCTCTTCAGGACCCAGGCTGCAGACACAGCTAGCAAGAGAACCCCTCCACGAGGTGTCACACAAGCACAAAGTGCCTCAACAGGAACCTGTTCCAGCCAGGAGATTTCAAAACAGTCACAAACAGCCACTTCTTTCTTTAGGCTGTATTCCTCTGAAAGGTCATCATGATCAGTGTTTTCCCTATTAAACTGAAATTTCTTGATAAAATAGATACCTCTCAAAAGGCCAAGTTAGTTGTTACAGTAACAGACAGTGTCACTTTGGAAATCATGACAAATTATTGTGGAATAATTTTTCCATCCGTGAAAAGCAGCCAGAATGCATGGAATTTGACTCCTCCAGTAAAAGTATCAAACATTTGCTTTATGTTCCACTTTCTTAGGGGAAAAAATACCAAAAAAAAGACAGAAAGCTCATTTTGAAAAGGTCAAAATTTACAGGAGGAAAAGGAAGGCTTAAATCCCTAAAGTGCAGCAGATTTGACTCTGTCCCTTTTAATCATTTAGACTGTAGGAGCTTGGCTGACACCAAATTAAGGAAAACTGAAACCAGATGGTGTAGCTGGAGATTTCTGAAGCTGAAGATCTTTCAAAGCAGCACCGACACACTTGAAGAGAGGTGAAACAATTATGTGAGGAAAGCACCGACGAACTGCAACATGTGAGAAGTTTCAAAGCACTGAGATCTGTGGTAGCTGACAAACATAAAGTACAGTGAAAACTCATTCTTTTCTCTATTAACTTGTATTTGGACTTTTTCACCCTCTTCTCTTCCTCCTTCCACCAGCAGGGGTCCCACAGACATTAGGGCACAGTAGGAACTGATAAAAGACTTAAAAAATACATTGTTTTTCTAGTCCGACTTGATGAAAAGTCTTCCACTGCAAGACATCATAAAGCTATTTCAGAGATATTCCTCTGTCAATAACAAGTTGACCCAACTTAATAGAGGCTTGGAAAAGTACACTGTCAAGATAAATTTGTACCCACATAAAATAAGAGTTTAGAAACCCATAAAACCAGTAGGAATGTTTACACAATTTAAAAACATTTCAGTAAGGACTGTACCTATTAAACAAATCAGCACGTTACACAGCGTTTGAAGCCTAAGAACAGAAACACTACATAGTTAGGAGTATAATTTTCCTTCAAGCACTTTTTTTAAAAAAGACGCTCTTTGGTATCAACAAAAGTTACCATAAAAATAGGTGGGAACAAATCAATCTCATGAGTACTGAGTAGGCCATAGATAGAGGGCTGCAAGTTTGCGGGGCGAGATCCTAAACAGGAGTGGTGCTGGTGGTCATGTCAACTGAAGACTGTGATTATGATTTATAAATTTGCAGTAATCCTTTTAAGGGCACTTTCGAACTTCAGGATATGGATCTGGTGACGAATCATAGCCCCAGTGAAGTCAATAGCAAAAATTCTTCTGTGCACGCAAAGCAGCCCCACTTCTTTTGTTTCAAAGACTGTCAGTACCCATACACAGAGACTTTACTAAATTGCTTGCATAGTAAAGCAAAAACATGTTCTAAGAAGTGTTAAAATTCTTCTCCTTTTTTGGCAAAACTCATTTAGAGGAGCATAGCAACTCAAAACTGGCTTGTGCCCCCTTTCTGAATGACACCATTAAGTATTCCTAGCTGCAGGCCACCAAATCCCTCAACATAGGGCTGATGATGAGGCATACTTGGAAAAGTGTCTCTCATGCACTGTCCTTTTCTCCCTAATGAAGGGAGCAGAAAAATTGCCTGGAGCCTGAAAGTCAGCCCAGATTCTTTTTTAGGAGCTGTTTTACAGGGAAAATGTGATACCAGCTCTATTAATGATACACTGATAAGAAGCAAGTACACATCAGCTTCTCTTAGGGTTGTTATTAGATTTATGAAATAGGGCCTTTAAAAGTTCAATTACCTGTGGTGGTACTTTAGTCAGCAACCAAGACTCAACATACATCAGAAGGTCAAGAAACAGAACAAGAAACTGTCATCTGTAGAGGGGCTTTCATCTATCATAAACATAACCAACACAGCAGAAATTTTCTCTATCACTTTTCCCAACACAGTGCAATCCAAAAGGAATTGAAATAATTGCTCTGCATCCATTTGTGTTACCAACTCACATCAATACTAATGATTTATATTCTAGCTCTTCACAAGTATGTTGTTCAGGGAACAGGGATCCCAACCCATTAAATTTTATAAATACATATGTAGTATAAGTGAATCTCAGGTTTAGGTGTGGTTAATTCTTTCCATTTGTCTCCTGAGAAAAAAGGATGAAAGCACAAGAAAGACAATTGGGGGTTTTGTCTAGGGATATTCTTCACTGAGGTCTTTTCACTCTTCTTCTCTGAGTTCAGGAGCCAATATGTTGCTGTTAAAGAGAGCATCATATGGGAGCTCCTTGTCTTTTTCTCCCTGTATGTCCTATTAAATTGCCCCTCCTGTTCCACATTTAGGAAGGACATCAGCAAAAATGTAAAGGTGTCCTGTAGTAACTTACAATTGTAAGTGACAGTGTAGAAAATCCTAAGTATCGTATATTGGTCTGATTAATACAGTCTTGTCATATTAAATTGTTTTCTTAAAGACCTGTGTGGGGCTTGCACACAGCCAAAGTACTTCTTCCTGATCCCTTATGGGTACTTAAGAGTAGCTCCAGTGGAGACAGCATTTGGCAAGTGTATTTGAGATGGATGTGCAGGCCACAGGAGTGCACTGAGTTCTAAAACCGTGGCAGAGACTGCAAACACCATCAATTTATCACACAAAACAAAATGTTCTTCTCCTCGTGGGAATTTCAGAGCAAATCTACAACCTGAAAGTCTGCACGGGGAACTCCATCCTGGCTGTATGTGAATTTTCCCAAGAAGTAAATTCCTTCCTCTTCAGAAACATCTTACATATCCTCAAAAAAGAAAAGTGAAGAAGAAGAATATTCCCACCATCCCACAGAGATAAACCATGACAACAGCCCCAGTGGTTGTTGCAGCCCCAGTCACAAGTCTCAGGGCTGTGACTGGACATACAAGCAAAAGGAAACAGCAGTCATACTAAAGAGGACCAAAAAAGGAGCCTTTCCAAGTGACTCACTACAAAGGAGCTTTCATAGATAGCTAAGTTCTTTGGAGTAATAATGATCTCCTCTAACTGCAGCCCTGCTTTGGAAATGGGAGCCAGCATCACGGCATGTGGGCAGATGATTCTGGACAGCTTTCTCATGACATATCCCTGGCAATCCATCCATGTCTCACCAGTTTCCTTGGTCATTATCCCACTGAAACAGGGCACAACAGAGAACATTGAACCATGTTCCAGATAACAAGATCCAAACTGTATGCAAACTGCTCTTGTGACATAGAAATTTCAGGATCCAAGGCCACCAACAAAACAGGGGAAAGAGACTGTTTTCTTGGCAAGCAGACCTTGCCTGGTTTTTGGTGTGGAGGACACAAATCAAATTAAACATGTTCTTATGATGTTTAAGATAACAGTTGTGGAACAGTGCTAGAAATGCTGCTCAATGTCGACATAAGAAGCTTCACCACGTATATATTTGACACCAGATTAGTCACAGGGGGAATAGAGGCTTGGAAATTTTGCTAATAATTTAATATTAATAATTTAGTGGAGATACAGCCAAATAGGGTGAATCCATGGGGCTTTAATGCTCCATGCAGATTGTCTTAGATCTCCTACACATCTGGTGAGCATAACAACCTCTGTCTTTCTGACCTGGGATCTTCAGTTTCATACAGCCCATTGCCTTGCAAATATAAATAGAGACAAAGTAGCTGTTACAATTCCAGACCTGAGTTCAGCTTGAGTCCTTACTTGAGTTTATTCCATCTGCCTTTGCAGCAAATATACATTTGTTTCTGGGTAACTCAAATGCATACCAAACCTGTACATCTTGTGTAATGTGAATGAAATCAAATAAACCTACACAAGCACTAATATTAGCTGGGCCTCGACTATTTAATACTCAAATAATAATCCATTTAAAAAGCAGTGTTTTCATTTAAACACGCAACATAAATAAAATGTCAGCTAATGTTACTAAAAGATAAAAATGAGATTTCAATAACTTCAGAAATCTCAGGCACCTAAAAGCCATAAAATGCATGTCTGAAGACATCCGTTCTCACAAAACCCACATTTTTAAAAGCTATAAAAAGCACATACTTTATCACAACAGTAATGGTATTTGCACACAATTTTATCAAAACTCAACACTACATACTTTCTTTGCTGTGAAACACCAGCAAACTCTTTCTCAAGAAGCAGCAATTATCAGTAATTTCTGAAAAAAACATTGGTCAGAGGATATCACATCCCCAAAAGCAAGTTGTTCAATCCACTGATCAGAACTGAAGTTGTAAGTAAACAGTAATGGTCTTATGTCTGAAGGATATGTTTAAACTATATGAAGTTAGAAGTCCCACACTTGATCTCACATGTTTGTTTTCTGTGAGGGACATAATACAGGGACCACGCTTTCAGTTTAGCAGCCAAATTGTTTGATTTGGAATTATTGATTTGCTTCAGTCCAAGTTGTTCTAGAATTTGTGTCATTTTTCCTTTTTGACCCCCAAAAGAGCAAGATGTTTTCTCTTTACACCTAGCTGCCAAGATCCAAATCTGTAGTTTCTGTGTTTCCCTGGTAACAGCTGGTGATGTCATAAATTTACTAAATGGTAGAGGGAGATTCTATGCTCTGTGCAGCCATGAAAGTCTGGAAAAGAACAGCTATCTGGCTTTCTGCCCAGCTGCCAACAGAATTCACCTCCTCTGCCTGCCCAGCTCTGTATCTGGATCAATTTGGAGAGTTCCCCAGAAGGCTTGATTCCTTCTTGGCAATAGGAGTGGGAGTCATAGAAATTATTTCTACTATCTCAATCTTGAGTGCTTTGTGAGCTCCGTTTGCTGAGAATTGTTTCCTAAGGAAGGTTTGTATCTGAAATGACACTGAGTGTTTTGTTTGTCACCAATGTAGCTGTCAAAGTGCTCAGAACTGGCAGCTCTGCTGCCACACACATCACTGCTGCTAACGGAGATGGGGGACGTCCTCTCCAGGGCCAGACCTATAGCAGGGGGGCTGGCAGCTGGTTCCTGATCAGCCTGGGTTACTCTGCACAGTACTCATACTGGAGTGTATAGATAACCTGTTTTATACAGAAATAAGATGAGAAATGGAGGAACAAAAAACAGCAGGTATAACATTCTGGTGTCTCACCTGGAGGATGATGTCCAGAAAACATGCATATTTCCAGCAGAATCCATAACACATACGAATGTACTAATTCACTGGAAGTTTCACGTTATTTCACAGAAGAGTCATCTCCAAACATTATAGCATATATATATAGCATTATATCTCATACATGAGATAAAAAAAGCTTTCCCACTGTCAAATAACAGGAGGCAAAAGCAACAATCACAGAATTAGATGTATGAAAATTCTGTTGTTTGTGTGCTGCAGTCACTTGCTTCTTAGCATATATACAATGAAAAAATCCTAGACAATAAAACAATCTCTGTGGGTCCAGAGATATGGCTCACAGCTACACAGACCTGAAACAGGTCTGTATGTTATTCTTACAGATTAAGCAAAGCTCTCTGTATTATAATTCAGGGCATTTCTCTTTGAGGAAGAGGCTAAGAGAAGAGAAAGAGTTAGCTATGTTGGCGAGCTATTAGTGCTATTTGAACCTGATTTAGCTAATGATTTTAAAGCAAGATCCTTCTTGATCCTTCTATATACAGTCCCTTGTCATACTTCAACTGGATACTTTGAAGAAAGTATGAAGTAAGGGACTTCTGCACATAAAAAACTCAGGAGGCAGCTGGACGAACTCAGCTTCCCAGGACTGAGAGACAAAAGAGATTTTATGTTTTTCAAGGTCTGTACTCCTTGTAGATTAAAAACAAATCTACCAGAAGCAGACATAGCGTTTCTGCAGAAGTTTCATCGGTGCTCTACATAGATAACATGTCTCTCTAGTTTATGCCTGCCTTGGAGTTCTGATATATCCAGAAGGAGGAAACACCACCTGTGCACTGCATTGCAGTGCCATATGGCTCACATACCATAAGCAAACACAGCTCAGGTGTTTGTGCATAGCTGTGTGACCTTTCAGTTAACGTTAACCTTGTCATCCAGGGCTTTACTATGGGAGATTATTGTATGGATAATTGTCCTTGATGTCATTTTGAGAGTCAATGAACTGCCCATCTCCAGACAGAACACAGAAATTTCACTGGTGACCTCAGCTCAGCCAGATCATGAGAGTTACAGGAAAAAAAAAAAAAAAAGAGATGTAGATGAGGAGGAAAATAATGACAGCTTTTCCTTCTTCATTTCATTGTTCAGATCCAATGAACATTGGATAAATTGTTCAGTTTGACAAATGATAGCAGGGTAGTGTCTCACAAACTCTTATCATAGGGGACATCCCAGGAAAGATCAAAGAACTGCACCAACTGAGAAATACTGTTCTTATCTACACTAGAGTACTCCTTAAAGTTTGGTCTAAAGCTTTTGTGAAAGCTCTCCATCTGATAGCTGATGTCTCTTCTTTACCTCTTTTTCTCCTCAACTGATAAAATAATGAGTTTGGTTGGGATTTCATCAGCAGCAAAAATTAATAAAGAAAAATTACTTGGAGAGATAAGATCCCCATAATCTCCCTTTTTGTTTATATATCTTTAGCCTAGAACTAAGTTCTTGGATGAACCACAAGGAAAAAAAGAAACAACAAACCACAAAACCCCAAAGTCCCTAGACAAATAGGAGGGATTCAGAGCAGAGAGATGAACTCTACAGCACTCCATAGAAAAGATGCCTAGGAAGAATATTAGTGCTAGAAAAGCAATCATCTTCACTACTGGTGCAGAGAGAGGAAAAGAAAGCCCTAGGCTGACATTGTAGCAAGCTTATTTTATTAATTTCTCTTATTAATTCATAAAACATTTGAAATCATTAAAAGGCCAAACTAGGCAGCTGAGACCAATTATTCAGGAAAATACAAGTATGGGAGAGGAGGCCTCTCCTGAATATGAGCAAGAAACATGGAGAACTGCCCATCTTCGGTCTTCCTGGGGATATGGAAGCATTGTTGATACTTTTAGCATTTTCAGCAGTAATGGCTAATGGACATTTCTATGAACAGAAAGCAATTAAGGATTTAATGCTCCACCAAAATGTTTTGTGAGCTTCTGTAATAAACATCAAATTACCTGTACCTTAGACCCCAGAGTCAAATAAATATATAATTATTTCATTCATCTATAAGAAAGGGTGAATTGCATTTGCTGATATAGCACTAAGAGCAATAAAGCATAAAGTGCATCACATTAGGCTTAGAACTAGGGAATGTCATACTTTAACATCAAGTGTCCTTACAAAAGGTTAATGAAGTCAGGTCGTGTTTTTCTAAATAATTGTCACGTTAATGGTTAACAGTCTGACACTGGTGACATTGGAATGCAAGAGTAAGGGGTCACATAACATTAGATAGCTGACTAAGACATATTAGTTGTAGCATAAGATGTGTAAGCAATGCATAAAATCTACAAGCACATATGCATATTTTATATTTTGAAGGTGATACTGACATGTCTCATGGTTTACAGGGAAGAAATGCTATTAGAAAAATAGATCTCTATAACCAGTTTAGCTTTCTTGCTTCCATGAAGCACAGGATAATTCAATTATAATACAGATAAGAGTGTTATCTTTGAGAAGACTAGGATACTTGCATTATTTTAGTATAAACTTAAAACCTGTGGCCCGTTCTTGTGCAAACTACAAGATTTCCAGTAATAATGGCAATTGATGTCTTGTGGCTTTTCAGAAGGACAAGCCTGTTTAAAAACCCCAGTCTCCACTTTTCTGTAAAGGGTAATGTCTTGATAGATGGAGCTGATTGTATCTTCCTTATCAGCTGCTACATTTGGAGAATATGCAGAACACAGATATGTTTTCCAATGGCCACAGAGTTGACAATATTATTTTTCACCTTGGGGGCCACTTATTTTCTACTATTTTGAAAGAAAGAGATTTTAAAACTTCATTGGTACTCAACCAAAAGGAGACCATTCTTCTGTCTCAGATAATGGTGAGAAGTGGATGGAGGCCCACTGAAAAACACAATTTTGGAGAAGTTCTGAATTGGCCTTTTGAGTTTTCTGAAACAGAGATTCTTCAGATATCCTCTAAACCAAGGGACAAGTGCCAGATGTACTTAAAATGTAAGTTTCCTCATTTTTGTATTTTTGTGTAGCACAGAAAATGTAACTTCTGGTTTTGATAGCATAAACTGCCTTTCCTCATGCATTGTGCCTGATACAAAGATAACAGCATGGCATGCCTCTCCCTTTAGCAGCAACTGTCCCATACAAAGAGGTTCCATTAACAGAGCCAAATGCTGGGATATGAATGGAAATCCATTCCTTAAGATGCAATAGTTGAAGTGACACCATTCCTCTTGGGAGTCTCATATCCTCACAAGATCTTTACTCAAAAGAGACTTTGTCATCACTCTTATGGTTCTGTCTGCATTTTCCCTCTCTTCTGTCTTTCATCTCTCTCACATATCGCAGTTCTTGATACTTTGAGATTATTCTGTCAGGCATAACATTATCCCCTTGTCAATGCATACACATGTGCACTCAACAGCTTACCTTGCAGGGAACCCCAGGTCCTGCTACTATGCAGAATAGCCAAGTTCACACAGGCAGGCAGGGTGAGGCTTTCTCTCCACACTTCAGTGACCTAAAAATAAGAAAGAACTTTTGCTGTAAATCTTATTAATTCTCTCTCTTGACTAAAATGGCTTGAGCCAGGGGCAACTCTAAATGCATTGTGATGTTTTGACATTGGAAAAAGACTCATTATTTCGATGCCAACCCACTCATAAGCTCACACAAGCAGCATGGCAAGTTCTAGGTCATGATGTAGTTACAAAATGATGCTAAGTAGGGACAGCATCATTTCTAAAGCAAACTTTTCTTCTTTATTGTGCTCCCAGCAATGGTGTCTACATCCAACAGAGAAGGTTTTGGAGCACTTGACAGCTGGATTTCTGGGTAAGAATATTTCTCACTTATGTCCAATATTCCATTATTTAAATTGTGCTGAGATCAACACAGCAAACCCCCCAAAATGAAGCTGAGCCATCAAATACCACACCTAATTTTCTATATACCTGTCAACGAAAGCCAGACAATTGCAGGTACCTGTGGTCCAAAGCAGCAGCTACACACTGAAGATGTGCAGGGAGTCTGGGGTCATCAGCACCAGTGAGCAGATTCAGTTGCCTTCAGCACTGCACTAGCCAAGCTAACCTCGAGGAACATCTGATACTTACACTGAAGAGATTAGTCACAGAAATTTTTAAAGAACAAAAATCCAAATACAGTTAAACCTTAATAGTTCCCACTTGTGTTGTGGAAACTTAATTTTGTTAATTAGTAAATAAGAAATGAGTTGCAACAGGAGCCTGTACTTTACCATGTACTAATACATTATTTTTATAAGGCCATATTAAATTTTCCTGTATCACAGTATTTACAGCCACAAGAATCTTAATAAACTATGAGTTTTTCTGAATAGGTATATATACCTATGCATGTGTGTACGTATGATATACACATTAACATAAATACATTACTTTAAAAATTTGGTGTTATTAGCTTAAAAAAGCTCCACTCTGAAACCTCAAGAGTGAAGAAGAGCTTTTTTTGCACAGAGTAGAAGATATTAGCAGCTGTCTGCTTTAGTGTCATTCATGCTCCTGAAGAAACAGCTGACAAACCCCAACAGAAAAAATGTCAATAAAGACATAAGGCAAAGTTCTGCTGGGGGAAAGAGTGACTTTCATCACTAATTGTCACTAATTTCCAGTCTTAAGTGTGCAAGGAGGAACCAACTCTCAGTTATTTCACTTTTAAGTGTTGGCACACATATTCACTGTATTCCTGGCTAGGACTCTTGCCCTTCTCTCATACCTGCCACCATGAATTGGGATGTATACCACTTAAGCAAAACCAGGGAAAAAATCTCAGGCAGTCTGTTACAGGAAAGCAATACTTGCAGTCACTCTTTACCCTTTTATGATGACAAAGCAATCTCAGAATTTAACTTGAACAGCTCCCTCATCTTCTTCAAATAGTGACATTTGACATGATTATCATAAGGAAATTTTAAAAAGAACAGGAGCAGCAATAACAACCATACTCTGAACTTGCTTCTTCCGTCAACACTAAGAACATCACATAGATTTAACACTTTTTTTTAACTGAGACCTCAAAAGGCCACATACATGACAAACTGAATCTCACAAACACCTCTGGTACTGAGGGGCTGAGCAGACTTCCTGCAGAACTAGCACCAGTACCCTTGAGTGCAACAAAATAGCCCCCAGGAGTTCACAGAAACATTAAGAAAACACTGTACTGAATGAGATTAAGTCAAGATACTGAGGCTGTTTTGAAGTAGATATGTTTTTGTAGAACAGTAATGCTATTAAGTTCTGGTTTCAGTTTTATCTTAAATATTATTAATATTACTTTTCTCACAATGATCAAATATTCTTGGGATAAAGCTCTAGTACTGGCAAAATGAATTAAATAAAACATACAATGCTCCCTGTTGACACTTGCATAAAAACTTGCTTTATTTTTAGGTTGCTGGTACTACTGTACCAAGACTTTTTTTAAAATAAAGGACAAAACTTTTCAGAAGCAAAACGAAAAGTAGGAGAGAAAAGTGATAGTTTTGATGAGATTGACAGCAATTTGTCATGAATACATCTTTAACTATAATATATAAAACCCTTACCAAACCCCATCTCCCAAAACATCTTGCTAGACACATGTTTATTGTTAACAGCAGCCAGTGTCTGGCAGAGGCAGACTTCATCCTCACCTTTCACATACAATGGGGAGGAGTTAAAAAAAAGAAATCAAAAAGAAGAAAAGCAGCAGATACATTTAGTGTTCTCTTTACCACAATAAAGCTTATCTTATTTGTAGGTTTTGGCCTTCAGAATTTCCTGCTAAGCTGATTGAATTCTTCAGGAAATGATGCATGAGAGGAGATTTCTAGTCAGTCCTGTTGAGGAACTAAAGATTCCCAGGAGAGTGATGAAATGATAAAATGATAGGTTATGATATGAGGCACTGCAGATGTAGATAGGAAGAACAAACGAGGTTCAGCTAAAGACATCCAAAACACATAAGCCTGAAAGTGCATTTAGAAACCATCAGCCTGGAAAGATGCCTGCTTCAGCAGGAATGACTTGTCAGGGGCAAGCAGCCACTTCAGGACTTTTTAATCAGTATTTCACGACTGCTGCACTGTAGGCATTCCTCCTGGCAGCATTACTCACTTGGCTGCCCATATGCCTGATCATAATGGTTGTTTCTTGGCCGTATTTTTTTATTACTTCTATAAGTCAGCAGCCTTCCAGCTGCATGACATATGTAGCCCACAGGCATGTACTTCTAACATATGCTGCATCTTGTCCCTTACACTGTTCCTATTAAGCCAACACAAAATGAGGAGATTGAGACTGGTGTGTCCTCTTAGCAGTCAGTAAGTCCAGGAGCAAGAACTGAAAAGAGCTGAAGGATTAGGAACAGTAAGGATTGAATATTGCCATGTGTCTAACCAGGCCCTCAAGCTGAATATTCTTGCCTTGACTTGTAAATTACCTTTTTTTAACCTACTTTCTCCTTTCAAACAGACAAGTTCTCCAGAGTACACTCGTAAAACTCATTCAGAATAAATACTCAATGACATTTTATATTAGATCACATCACTGTTGAGCCCATGAGACTTACCAGAAGGTAAAGTACAAATGTAAGATCTAAATGAGCTATTCCTGATTTATATTCATTTAAGTGACAATTGAATTAGAGCAGATCAAACAATTCCTGAGTGTTTTACCTGGCTGGGTAAAGAAATTGTATAATTCCCTTGGTCATTCATAGGCAGTTTTGAATTTGTGGTTCAGCTAGGAGACTTGCATTCTGCTGCATACTGGAAATAAGCATTTACTTGTAGAAAAACTCTTTCTTACTTCTCCAGTGGGTTGTGTAGAAAGCTTCTAATCTCACCATCCAATATTTACTACATTCTTAACTTCAGGTTTAGCAATGATACAGATCTCTGGTTCCTAGAAATGAGAAGTGGAAGTAGTTAGCTTTTCTCACTCATGTAACTACACAACAGAATCTGCTGCATTCAAAACACAGATGACCCAGTGAGTCATAGTAGTGTACTGAAAGACTTAAAATAAATTATCTTTTTCTGAAAGAGCAGGTCATGAGGCATTACTTTGTGGTGAACAATCTGATGCTACAAGGTGTTTCCAAACAGTTTGGGCTTACAGACTTGGTGGTTTTCCAGCCATATCTATGCATAGTCTGCACAGGGAAGGAAGCAATATATAGAAGGGGAAATTGCTCTCCTATCTCTCCAACTCTCTTCTCCACAAAGGTGTATATTGTGTTTCTCCATTTCATGATAAGCTGCGGCTTCACTCCTGATAGAGCACTGTGCACAAGCTTGTCATTACTTAGGAGAATTATTCTTGGCAAAAGGGGAGAAAAATAGAGGCTTTCAACAACTGATATGTTTTTAGCAACTTCAGAAGTTCTGGGAACAAAAGACCTAGCCTGGCTGTACAATTGTAAAACTGGAACGATGCTTAGGAAAGTCTGCTCTCATCAGGAGCTCGGAACCTCCTCTTGAAAGGCTAAAGTCCTCTTAAGTGCTAGTGAGAAGCAGCTCTTTTTCTTTCCTCAATG
Source organism: Serilophus lunatus (assembly GCA_013399895.1). Lineage (NCBI taxonomy): Eukaryota > Metazoa > Chordata > Aves > Passeriformes > Eurylaimidae > Serilophus > Serilophus lunatus. Next base: position 3,202,296 of record VXBA01004775.1, on the reverse strand, counting down.
TCTGTTGGCAGTCTTTGCTTCCTATTTGAAGCTGGGATTAATGCCAGGCTGTTCCTGAAGTGTTCAGACCTGCAAGTCATTTATCAAACCTCTAAACCAGAGTAAGGCCACAGAGCAGAGAAGCTGGGTAAATTTAGCCCATGCTGAAGTCCCTCAGCTGGATTCCTCTGTGATATCCAGTGCACTTCACTTAAAACTAGCTCAGGAGCCTCTCTAATCTGCTGTGATGTGTGGGCATGTCCCCCAGAGACACATTGCCTCTTTAAAGAGAGTCTTATGCTCTTGATGAAAAATCATCAAGCAGGGATCATAGGAATCCTTTGCGTACTTTTTAGACCTTTCCAGACTAATCTTTCTTAGATGAAATGGTGAAAGGGGTCTTTCCTTGGTGGTGTTTGGAAGGCTGGACACCACAAGTGTCAGGGCAGTGTGAAGGCCAGAAGCAGTGGTTGTTTCCTGTCCTGCCACCACAGCCAGGGACCAGGGAAGTCTGGAAGCATCCCCATCCCCAGCCACCAGGTAACGCCCTGGGCATGGGGACAGGACAAAGCCAGACCAGGACATACCTTCATGGGTGGGGGTCAGGCGTATGTCTGGTGCAGGGAACCAGGATTAGACACAGCCCCAGGATGGCTGGGAAGGGCCTTGGGGATGGAACTGGGCTTAGGCGAGGCCAGGATGTCAGCATGTAAGTCAGGCTAGGCTTGGCAGAGCCATGGCTGTGAAGAGCTGGAGATCAGCTTCCTATGGCACCAGGGACCCAGCGGTGTTCTGATCCATGGATTGGGCTGAGAAGAGGCCCCAGGGGAGGCTGGGCAGAGACAGTGAGGGGCCATGTTTGTGCCCCATGGCCCTGGCAGCATGGAAGTCACACCATATACTCTTGGAGCTATCACAGAGAAAGGACTGTGCAACTGCAGGACACTAGGCTGCAACCACGTCTGAAAATTTTAAAACACAAGGAATAAAAAATTATATGTAAGTCTTCAGCAGGAAATGAAGAAGCTTGGGTCTGGACTTTTTGCATTTGGCAGGCAGAGGGCATACTCAGCCTAGACCTAAATATAGCCTTCTGTCTGCTTAGAGGCTATTTATTCCTTCTGTCTCCTGACACCAGTACACACAAATTTTATTTAACATGCACCAAATGCAGCATTCATACAAAACCATACAATCTGTTTTGCAGAAACCAGCAGTCATTTTAAGTAACCATCAGTGTGCAGGAGTGGTCAGCAGAATCATCCCTTTCCCAGCAAGGAGCCACAGTTGTCCCCTAAACACTTGAAACTGATACTGAGAGCTGGGAAATAAGATGTTCAGAACCAGCTGAGGCAACATTAGGGTATGACTGATCAAGAGTTTTCTACCTGTCTGATTTTCCAATAAAAGTCACAGACTGCTCTCCTTTTATTTTCAGTCATGAAAGTCAGAAGAATCACAGCTCTCTGCTCAGCTGCCTCTAAAGATACTGCAATTTTGTTCCTGCCTTCGGGAAAAGCCTTTTTTTTTGATCCCTGCATTTAAAACCGAAAGGAAAAATTAGCAGAAATGAAAGTTGCAATGCAAAAGCATTATTTGACACACACAGAGACTCTGCTGCCAGTGATTAAATTAGTAGCCTTAATCTTAGCTCACATATTCATCAAAAGAATTTTATTATATGTTAAATAGTGCAGCACATGTATTCTCACTCAATTTAATGACTATTCATCTGGTGGAAATCTGACAGATCCTTAATTGTTAGAAATGAACAATTTCATACAGAACACTTTGTCCATTTGCTGGCAAAGTTGTTACTGAATGCAATAAATCAATTTAAATATATATTGTATATGGCACACAAAAATATTATGCAACTAAATATTTACTAAGTTCACTTTTTTACTGGCAGTATCAAGTTTTTCTATAAACAGACACACTGTTAAAAATGAACTGCACAACTGAGTTCCTGGAGGTGGGGTGGGTGCTCCAGAAGGTGTGAAATACCCAAATGACTTGGTCCTGGCAGTCTCTACAGGACGTCAGTACCCCATCTACGGGGGTCCACAGTCTTCCCAGACAACAGAGTCCTTGCCTTTAGAACGTGGTGGTGATGCTGGAAATGCTGACCCAGCAGTGGCTGTGCTTGCTGCCGTGAGCTGAACCCAAACTCAGTGTCACCTTTGCATGGCTGAGGGGGGCACAGATACGGGGGTGTTGGGGCACCAGTGATGCTGCAGTAATGGCTAGGACATATCAAGAGGGAGCAGTAGGCAAAGGACTGGCACAGAAGGGAGAGAGGGGCTTATGGGAGAACACTGGTGAGAGGGAGAGGGACAAGAACACAGGGATACATGGTGTCTATAGGATCCCTGAGTGATTTCGTCCTTCAGAAAGCATGATAACCCTGAAAGATTCCAGGATAGGCTGGTGAGTGAGCGCCCAGGAGTTTCAAGGGCCTGTCTAATATTCATGGTAATGGGAGAAGAAAGATCATCATGAGCATAGTTTTAGGACAGTATACCAAGGACAGCCTGTTTCTCCATCAGAAAATTGTCCTCTGCAATGATTTGTGCCAAAGGAGGCACCATTCCAAATTAAAACAGAGAAATATGCCAGGCTCATCTGAAGTCAGTGGCCTGGGCTCACAGCCAACACCCTCCAAAGCAAGGAGTCATCATTGGCATTTTGGGCATCCCAGAGGTGAAATGGTACCCACTCAATGAATAAACAGATCTCAGCAAGGCACTGAGGATATGTTTTCCTAGCCCCTGTTCCCAGCTTTAAAGGCTGTACTAGGAAACTACATTCAGCCTATTAAAAAGGGCCTACTAGCTGCCACAGAAATGTTTCTGTCAGGCCTCAGTGCTCATCTACAGGAGTCTAGAGGTGGAAAATGCACTCTCATGACATAAAGCTGTACTTCTCCAGGAAAAAGCACTGCAGATAAGGTAACTATATAAGCCTGAAGCCTTAAGTGGGAACAAGAACTTGGGCAATACAGAACTACACAACCTGTTTATCTAGCTAACATCTAAATATTCCAACACAGGAGACGTAAACCCCACTTTCACTGGAGATGGGAGACCATTGCTGATTTTAGCAACAGCTGAATTTTTCACAGGGCATCAAACAGCATTGAAAGAGAAGAAAGACTATTGCAAATCCTATAGAGATTTTGCTTTTCATAGAAGAATAAAATGTAAAAAGTAAGTGGTTCATTTAATGCTTTGGAAGATAAAAAACCCAAAGCCTTCATTTTTCATTTTAAAGAGCATGAATGTGAACCCAATTTTCATGAAACACTATATCAATAACTTCCACACTGCAAACTTGTATTTCCTACAGAGATGTGTTCCTAATTCAGAGTACTAAGAGAATAGGCAAGATAGGTACTTAGACAAAAATTTAAACGAAGAAATGCGAATGCATTCTGTGGAGAAAACAGGAAAACTCTTAAACTCTTAGCACATCAATAGACCTTTTAAGAAAATAATCCAGGCTATTTATTTAAGCACTTCTTCAATGCCTGAAAACATAACTAAAGATGTCAAGGTCTAACTCTTCAAAAAACAATTTTTCTTCTAAGAACATCAACTATAAACATGGTTGCAAAAGAGCACTAAGCACCAAAAAGTTTACTGCTACTGGGAAAAATGTAGTAATATGTACACCTCTGATGGTTTAGGCAGCTGCACAAATCACAGTCTGCCGGCAGTTCTTCAAGAGCCCTAACTACCTATGTTGTCCCTCAGGCAGCTGCCTTTTGACTGCAAAAAATTAAATTAATGAGTATTTTTAGTCCAAATGTATTCCCACATCAACACTTCAATCTGGAGACGGTTTGGAAAGCATATAAGCACTTTTCCTATTCCACTCAAGAGTTTTAAGATGGTTCTTTTCCAGGAAAAATGCTGTGCTCCCTTGAAGATAATTATAAATAGGGAAAGGAAATTCAGATATGCTGTTGTGTTTTACATGCCTGTGCTCTGTTCCAGTAGCAGCACACAGTGGGTGTGATGCAAGTATTCAGGGACTGGGGTCTGTTCCCAGCACAGGACTGTTATGGAAGAAGATTTGCATGTTGCTGCTGAGCAGCAAGTCCACTGGCTCACGATTCACTACTGTTTGGCACTCACAAATCATGTCCAATCAGTCCTTCTTTGCTCTTTGTCCAGGTTATCTCTGTCCATTCAGTAGGTGAGTCTGGACCTCACACTGCTGAGTTTGGGTCTAAAGGGCTACAGCCTTCTGAGGCGATCCCTGCCTAAATGCAGAGGCTGCACCATGGCATGTGCCTTCTCATCCTCTTCCCCTTCCATTTACAATCTCAAAACATATCCATGGCAACTGCAGCTCTTGCTTACAAGAAAACAGACATAAGAAATGTCTGGAATCTCCACTCAGAATTTGGCATCAAAACACAGGACACAAATTCAATGCTTCTCAGTTCCCTGGGAACCAGGATCATCTCCTTGATAGCCACTGCCTTTTCCATGGACCCCAGGCCACTAGAGCACCAGAGTTAGCCTAAATACGCACAACAGCAATTTGACACAACACTTGGCTTGAAGAGATCCATTTCCTGCTTGAAGGACCACAGCAATGCAGAAAAGGTGTGACAGTAGGGAGGAAGACAGTATAGGAAAAAAAAACAGCTCGTGATAAAGGAGCAAGATACAAAATAGCAAGCAGCTTGCATTTCATATGGGCAGGAAGGTGAGGTCTAGCAGAAAAAAACTGATGTGTTGGAACAGTCTGTTCCAGCAAAGCACAAAGCTAAATGTGGCACAGAGACATGCTATTCACTCACAAGCTCTAAACCAACAGAGGAAGCACATGCCTGTCAACATTTTGACTTGTAACAGCATTAGCGTCACGTTTACAGCAAAACCATAAAAGGCTTAAAAAGACAACCCTGAAATGGAAGAGAAAAACGAAGGTATTGGAAAGGCTTGTTATACTCTGCTGCTCCTGGCTGATGGATACTGAGAACAAAGGTTAGAGGGGTTGTGTTTGTAAGAGTCTGCCACTCTCCAATATTTGCGTGCATTTACAAACCCACCTGATCCTTTGAGAGGACAACAGAATGAGATTAGAATGACATACACCTGGCAAGAGAGACATTGGATTTGCTGTTTGATTAAATCTGCAGTCATCAAAATATGCACTGTACCTTTTTCTTTCTTTTTTCTTGTGTTTTTTTGAGGAGGTTCTATTGTGTGTGTGTGTGGGGGGGTGTTCAATTATTGCTCAGACACTTAATCAATGATTCATTAATAAATGAAGATCAGACTTCTTCCTTCCCAGGGATACTACATATAAACAAAGAAATGGGAAATTCTAGTTCTGGAAAGAAATGCAAAAAGGATGTTCCAAGATATCCTACTATAGCATCTGTCTTGTTCTGTAAAATTGCAGGGATTATATACAAGGCAGATGTTTTAGAGAAGTTATGCTTCTTATTAAACCAGCTGATATAACAGGGAAGAAAGAGACTTTTCTCAGCCTTCATGGGTACTTTAGAGCCTCTATTTATATTTTTCCCAAGACTATGCAGTTTTGTGTTTTCTTTTTATTACATCTCTTTACAAAGCTAGATAGATCATGCTAGTTATAAGAATGCTACTAAATTATTGAAAATTCTCTGTGAAAAGACACCACAGGCATTAAAGTTAAAAAGAAATTCTCTAAAAATATTTTTTGCAATGACTTTGGATCAAGCTGTAAGGGCTCAACACTGATGCTGTAAGTTCAGTTGACAACAAAAATGAAATCCTTAGGTGCCTGGGTTCAGGTAGGAAGCAGAAAAAACACCAGTTACATCCCACACAGATATAAAACAGAAACTCTTCCCACATCTCCCCCGTCAAAAAAAAATAAAAAAAATTGGAATACTTAGCTTTGGTATCCAAAGGATGAAATCATCACCCTTGTTGAATTTGAGCCTCACACTTCTATCTGATAAGAATGAACAACACAAGGACCCCACAACCTAGCCCACTTCAAATTGCATTTGCCACACTGTTGGCAGTTAGATGTTACAGAAAGTCTTGTTACCTTGGGCACAAGTAAAGTTACATGTTCAGCAGTTACCAGCATCTAGTGGCAGTTACCAGCATCTAATGGATCTTGCATTTCTGTAACCATCAAAAAAGCAATTCATGAATACCTTTCTATTGATTGTAACTCCACGTTATCATTATTGCACTGGCCATCACAATAGTTATCACTATAGCATATTGCATATGAAATACCAACTGGGTGTGCTTTTCACAGCTGCTGAAGCCTTTTCCCTTCACAGAACAAGAAAGATGCATGTTATGCTTGCCAGTGGTTCTGTGTTGTGTGCTAAATTTGCTGCACAAAGGAGTTAAAACTTTGTAGTGTTCTGCATGCTGCCACTCAGAGGGAACAACAGAGAAAACTACCAGCAAGGTTCACCAAGTTCTGATGGGAACGAACTCCCTTTGGCCCATGGTGACAGGAGGCAAACCCCTAGCACCCATTACCAAATGCACACGTAGTAACCAAACAACTCCTGCTTCAAACCTTCCCATCGTGGCTTTGCATTTCAAGGCACTAAGCAATGACCTTTCTTGGCATCCACAAAAGTAATAGCAGGTTGAGGACTTGTGCTCATACAGAACCTAGAAGCAAAGCCAGACCGTCACACCACAACAAATATGTGGAAAGCCTTTGGTTTAGTGTAGCTCCAGTAAGAACATTTATGGCTATCACAGAAGCATCCTTGAGTCCAGGATCTCTCTATGTTTAATGAGGCATAAGAGAACTAAACATCATTCTGCTATTCCAAGCAGGAAGAAACGTGTGCCTACAGAGACAGAGCAATGCTATTGAGAAGGGGTCTGACAAACTCCCAAAGAACTAGCTGAGGTGTCCAAAACAAGGGCAGTCACTTGGTGTGATCAGCCCGTTACAGTTTCTAATGCTCGAGCTGTTCTACTCGAGCTAGTCCAGCCATCTCCATCACATCCTGCAGACATAACCAAGAAGTAATAGCAGGTATGATGAGTAGCGCTGGTCAGCAACACTGCTTGTCTAATTATTGTCTGGCATATTTGAACTACAACCCTTTTCTCTTCCCTTCCACCATGTTTGGCAGCCAAACTTATCATGAAATGGAAGCCAGGCCCAGGAGGGATCTGTGCCAACTTATGATGAGGTAGGCAGAGCTAAAGTACAGAAGTAAATTAAACTTTGTTCTGTTGCACAGAAAAACTTGCACTACTGATATTACAAAGGCAGAGATGAACCACTGGACTTTAAGTACTGTGTGTCTGTCTGTTTCTCAATCTGTCGTTGGATGTAAGGAAAAAAAAAGCTTTTCTTCCTCCTATGTGATTTTAAAATATGCATAGAAAATACTTACAGAAGTGGCATATACAGATCTATCTAGAGACAACTGATCTCCTAGAACATCACAATTTCAGATGAGTGAATTAAAGATGTGCAGGATCAAATTTCCTTGGGGAAGGCTAAGTGAGTAAGAAGTCTCCAGGAAACACATAAGGGAGTCATTGGCCATTTGTACAGGGTGTTTACATTTACATTCACTACCAGGAGCTGAATCTGTTCAGCTGATCACAGACTCAAGTCTCCATATCATAACGAAACGGGCTTCATCAGCTTGGCCCAAGGGGTGACTCCCCAAGCTGCACACCACACAGCACAGGTAGCTCTGCCTGCCAACACCCACCTGCCAACAGGGCTCACTTGCCCAATTGAACTGAAAGCCTTGCACAGCTAAGTGGCCCTGCTCTCCCACCAGCAGCCCAGTACATCACACAGCTGTGTCCTGCCACTTGCAACCTCTCAGTCAAATTCCAGTTTGTTTTTTACTTGGGAGTGTGCAAACATTTATTGGCCTAAGAGTCTAAGTTCCTACGCAAATTCATCATAAGGTGTCTCCTCTCAGGCTGATGAAAAGAAAACAAGAATGTGTCCTAAAGCAAATTTTGAGAGCATTTACATAATTGAACAGGGCTTTCCATCAAGGGTTCTCTTGTGAAACTCCACAGTGATACATTGCCATATTATAACTCAGCTTTATCTCCAACCAAGCAATTCTTTATTATGATATCAATAATACCCAGGCAATAGCTGGCATAGCACGACAATTGTGACATGCACAGGAAGCAAGAATTCCTCCTAAGACTTGAGAGAAATGCCAAACATGAACCCTTGGTATTAACCTTCAGATTGTGAGTAAAGGTCTTGTCATGTGATTTCAGTTATAATTCTCATCACATAAATGTGAAACAGCAGGTAAGGGAGGCCCAAACATGGTTGTTTTCCAAGTGCTAAATCACTTTTGGAAGATGAAGAATTAAGCTGCTATTTAAGAAAAATGTATTACAGTACTAGTCAGAAAAGAATCTGGGATGATTTCTTCTCTAAAATTAGATGTCTAGTGTTTATTAGACTGGCATGAAAGATGTTTGAAAACAGCTGATGGAAGAGCCAGGGGCCAGGAGTAGGAGGTCAGACACAAAGCAGGATGCACAAGGCCTACTAGCAGCAGACTGCAAGAGCACGCAGAGAGGAGGGAAGGAAAATCAAAGTGCTAGAAGGGGAGCAGAGGCACTGAAGAGTTTAGTCACTACACCATATTGGCACAGGCTGTTAGCAATAAGCAGTTGCCAGCTGCCGTGTTGCTATAGCTGAACCATTGTTTCCAGCTATATTTTTTATTTCCAATCACTGGCAGGACTTGGAAGAGCTCAGTGAGACTCAGCTATGCCAATCTCAAATGGAAAAGTGAGCAACATTCTCTTTCCCATCTCCTCCCACCCTTTGGTATCTCTTTCTGCCTCTCTAAACTCCTTGACATTTACCAAAGGTGGGCATTTCCTCATTGTTGCAGAGGACGTTAAGATATTGGGATCAATGTGCAATAATGTATCACCACTGAGGGGAACAAGGAACATTTCCAGTGGATCCTTGTGTTCCAAACCCAGCTAAGACTGCTAAGGAAGAGTGCCTTTGGCAATGATGAGGCTCTGAAGGGCCTGGGGCCTTGACAACTTTCAGACCAGAAAGGGGAAGCAAAGACCAAGGAATGTCAATAATCCTTCAGGGTTTACAGGCCTTCTGCTCCTATTGAGTGCTGAGAGATTATTTTGCCCTTCACACGTCCTGCTTTAACCTTGTCAGAGGCCAATGGAAATTTTTTGAAGGGTCTCTGTTTAACTTGGAATTCCTTCAAGTTAGTCTGGCTTCTTACCAATTATATCTGCCCATCAGACCTTCTCTTGTGGGTGCCCTACCATTGTAAAAGCATTACTTGGATTCATACTTAGCTTTTATTAGGCTCAAGGAAGAGAGGGGGACCTGAGCAATGAAAATGTACCTCTGTTACACCAAGTTCTGGGAAAGCCAAATATGACTTTGATCCAACTTCTTGTCCAGCTTTTTTTTTTTTTTTAGGAGACAGATTATTGTTACAATCAGCATTTGAATACACCGTTTCTTGGGGCATAAAACATTGTATACAAAGGGCACATTTAACGTTAGTGCTGAGCTTTGCATACGTGGTCACATAAACCCTTCTACTCACCAGATCATCCTTCTGAACTTTTTGGGGTCCTTCTTGAAACAGAACACCACCAAAACCTCTGCAGCCAAAGGCAGCACAATTCAAGTTTTTACTCAGAGTATGGCTCAACCTTTAATACAGATAGTTCTTTAAGGCTTTTCTGGAGTTATTGCAGAGAAGGCTTTTGCCACATCGCTTGAGCATGACAGCCTGTGAGATCTGGCAACAAGTTCAAGGTAAGTGAAGCATCCAAATTCTTTCCCAGTTTGTCTGCAGAATGTGCTACATGAAATATTTTGCTTGGAATGATCTGCTTTCTGGCAGGCAAGACAAAAGGATCCAGTCATTGTCCAGTAAAGCTTTCAAGCAGGAATAGACAGGAAATCACTGCAAGAAGAAATAAACACACAAACCCCTTCAGGATTCTCCAACCATAAAGCAAGGCTCAGTTTATGCTCAAAATGCCTTTTTTTTTTTTAAACAATATCTTGGCAAGAAGAATAGGAAATGTGTAAGTACCTTTGGCTTCACTCAGTTGATTTCCATTGAAGCCACCATCTTCCTTCTTTGTATGCTTGGTTACTGATTATGTGTTAATATGGGACACATTCATCTTGTTTGCTTTCTGATCTGTCTCTGTAAGAATCAGACACTGTCAGTGCTAATCCAGCCAGGATAATGGTGCCACAGGCATCTGTGCTGGACCACGTCCATAAGCACCACACTGTGGAAGCAATGAACACCACAGGCATGAATAATTGGGCAACATGCAAAGGTGAGGTCACTACAAGTTTCCCAAAATGAGTCCACAACACGCTGGTGCTCAGGCTTCCCCAGAGGCTTGCCTAGTGCTCATGCTGAGCCAGGTGAGCAGGCAGACCCTCTGGCTCAGTGGCATGAGAAAAAGGTGAAAAATTCAGTGTCTGCTTCAGACACAGATTGCACACAGACTTTTTTACATGTTTAGACTAGTTTTCCCCTTAGGACTGGGGCTGTGTTGGAGCCGCTGGTCACCGGCATCCCCTGCTGCTGCCCTGCAGATTTTTTTCAGACTACTCTGAGAGAAGGAATGTGATATATTTCTGGAAATTACACAGTGATCGGTACAGCTGGAACATCCTTCACCCAGCTAGCATAGCCGCTGGCTTCAGCCACTTCAGTTTTATTTCAGATCCAGCAACATTGTTCAGCAGAGCTGTAAGAATACTAAACTCGTTGCTCCCCACCCTGGTGCTGCTGCAGCCACCAGGGCACTGGGTGCCAGACAGGCTGCTGCAGTCGATGGCTGCTCCCACTGGGTAACAGGTCAGCTGCACTGGAGGGGATGTGTACATGCACAGCTGCTGTGACCATAAACGTGTGAGGCTCCAGTTCTGGGAAAACATACCCACATCTGGGTTACCTGAAGCTGTTATCTGTTGGATCTGTTTTCTCTAGTCAGCATGGGGAGAGAGTAATCATTTTATTTTATTTTTTTTTTACTATTTCATAGTTAAAATTCTGTGGGTTGGAAGTGATGCCAGGACAGTTTTGAGGCCTAAAACACTCATCCATCAGCCACAGGACAAGCAGCAACCTTCAAAAGCAGTAAGAGCCTGAAATCTAGAAGTAGTGTCAGTTGGCACACAGCTGAATAGCCTTGTCCCACAATCCAGTGTTCTGGGGAGCAATATTATGACAGGAGCTGTTTTTATATGAACCAGTTTTGTACTTTTGACATCCTGCATTTCAATTTTTATAGCTATCCCACAGTTGGAGCAAAATGTCTCTAGACAAGATCAGAATGCTGAGGTGGCAGGATCTCAAACAGAAAGTATTGTCACTGCCGCGAACGGCTTGCGACAGGAACACCCCAGCCTCACTAGGAAAGTATCAGTCACACTTTTTAAAGAGGTGAACAAGGATTCGGCACTTTCCCAAAACGAGATGTCTCCAACTCAGCTTTAGGCTTCAGAGGGCCAAGTCAGTGCCTTCTCTAAAGGCAATTTTTCCTCTTTTGAAGGCCAGAGGCAGATTTTACAAAGTTGCAGCAAAATGTTCTTAGGGTTCTGACTGATGGGGAAAATTGCCCTGCCAGTTGCTGCTTGGCAGGAAAGCAAACATTAAAGTGAGCTGTTTTCCATCCCTTCAGATCTTTTAACATTTTAGTAGTGGTGTCAGTAGGGAACAGGAAATCTCGGAAGTACTGAAAATAAAACCCCTACAACTCCCTTATCGCAATACGCAACTCTGAGTCATCAGCATAGTTTGCCCTCAGCTCCAAGTTTTCCCATTAAAACAAGCCACTGAAGCCAGCTGTGATCAGAAGGTCTTTGTCCTGCATCTAATTTGCCCTGTCAAAGCATCTCTTCCATCTGAGTCTCTGCAGGGAAGACAGTCATCTCTCTGTGATTCCACCTCTAGCCAAATCCTTTGTGCCCTGCTGAAGGTGACAAATATAATATTTTCTGTAACATCCAACTAGTACTGCACATCAGGAGCACTACTTAGTCCATAATCTCCCTCCTTTATTCCAATTTAGGTGGAAACAGAACAGGTTTATTTTGCAGGGCTTGAGGAACTGTTCAAATACACTCTCTTTCCTGAACTTTTCAAAGTTCTCTGCTGTTTTGTTCATTTTTGCCATATAAAGACAAAACATTTCCTCTAAATGTGAACACAGGAGGAAAACATAGGCTCTTCAGTACCTCTGTCTGCATCTGATCAAATCTAGGCTCTGAGTTTGGTGTGGTCGTACTGCTATTTCTACTCCACTTCAAAAGAGCAAAGCTTCTGTCAGAAATTCTTAGGAAAGTGCAAAGCAAAATTAATATATTGCATGCTGCATTCCCAGCAGCCAAGCTTTTGAACAGTGTAAAGTCTAAGTTTTCTGAAGAGTTTGACTGCTCAAATTACTTCTTTTAATAGTTTGTCAGAAGGATTCAGGATAAGCTTCTTGAAGGAATATTGATCATTTTGAACCAGCATACAAGATAATAGCTCTGGAACAGATGCACAAAGCTGCCAAGTAGAGTCATCCTTTCAGATAATCATATTCATGAGGTCAGCAGAGGACACTAACTCAGCACTTTGCTTAGTTTCCACATGATCTCTTCTCTCTGGGGTGCGAGATTAGATCGTGAGAAAAAAAAGTTCTCTCTCATCTCCCAACCAGTCACCAGCACTGAGTCTCTCAGTACTGCTACTGAGTCAGCTACACATTGCAGCAACTAGAAGTCATGGCCAGGACACAGAGGGAGGGAAATGAAAGGACCAACCCTGGTGAAATCCCTTACCCCTTCTTTGCCTCTCTCCTGCACACCCCACCCAGATGAGCAGGGGTTCATGGCACCCCAGTGTTCATAAGCACTGGCACACTCACTGCTCTGGCCACTGCACTCAAGGAGACCAGGGTCCTCAGCATCATGAGGGTAGAAGGTAGATTGAGATTTAGGGGCACAGAGCTGGGAAGGGCCAGCAGGATCATTGGGTCCAGTTGTGCCATAGGACTCCTTGGAGACGCAGTGTCCTCCACTACTGTGCACTGATCAGTGTGACTTACTGAAGAGCCTGAAGTCCAGTATGACAGCTCAGCCATCCATCCCGGGACAGCTCATCAGTCTGCAGGACAGCCTGCTCATGCAGCAGGGAGCAGGGAAGGCTGGCACATTTGGGACAATGCAGCTGGCTTAGCCAGAGGGGCAGAAGCACCTTCTGAAGAACGAGAAAAAAGCAGAGGTAGAGATAAGGCTGTTATCTCTATGGCAACTGCCAGGGAGCAGCACCATGCTCACCGGGGGAGAAGGGAAGAAAGGGAGAGGGAATAATAAAACCCAGAAAGCATAGTCAAGAAAATGCTTAGCAAGGAGAAATCCACAACAAAGGAGGTGAGAGAAGAGCAGTGCAGCCCACTGTTGCTGAAGGGGAAAGCTGAGGACTTGTAGTTGGTGTTTAAGGAGGAGGCTTTTGAGTTCCCAGCATGGGGGGCAGCTCTGCCTGCCTTCCCATCCACATCCTGCAGGACAGAGTCTGCTGCAGCCAGCTCTCTGGCAGGCCAGCAAAAGTTCCCCTTCATCTTCTAGCAGACACCAAAAATGTGTGAGACTCAGGTAACTGCACAAGTCTCCGAGCCTGAGATGCCAGTAGTGCTGGCACCATACATAATGTGCACACATACAGTCTGAAATATTAATTTTATTTGAACCACAGATTAATATTAAGCTCAGATAAAGATGCCAAAGGGTCGTGAATAAATTATATGCCCTTAAATCCATCTGAAACAAAGCAAAATAAATACTGAAAAAATTAGCAGGCCAAGGATCACGCCAAAGCTGTACAACATGTTTCACGTTTGTACCAGAGCACAATGAAAAGGTAGCTTTGATTCAAAGCAGTCACATTTGTTCAGCTTTCTCTCATCCAGGAAGGCTTCACCCATAGAATCTGGAATCCAAGGTGAAAAATTCACTCCTTGTTTCCTGCACATTCACAGCACAAGAAGTTATTCTCCACAACATGAAAACATACTGTGCATGCTCCAGGCCTCCAGGAGACCCCTGTCGCTTCTCTCCCCTCTGTTAGTCAGCAGTCATTCACATGCCCTAATGATTTGAGAGAAAGAGTGGAAGTCAACTCATGGGGACTTCTCTTTCTATAGATCATAGAAAGAGTTCATTTTACAACCTTACCTGTGTATGGAGAACCTCACCTGTGAATGGACTCTCCAGCTTGCCTGAGTTTCAGTAACAGTTTCAGAATGGTTTGCACCTCTGACCTCTGATTCAGAAGAAAACATGACTGCAGAAGCCTTACCATGCAGAGGAATTAACAGCTCCTTCTAAGATGGGAGGGCATTCACTTAGCACAGAAAATCTCTCATCTGCCCGTGCCAACAGAGGACAGGCTTCCCGATCAACAGCGGATCAGGCTGAACAGTGTATAAAACCTAGAAATTGCAGGCTGAACAATGTACTTCACCATGAAATCCGGAGTGAGGCTTCCCAGGCTGAGGTGCATCTGTGATATCCCCCAACCTCCCTCCAAGATGAAGGCAACAGAAGCTTTTCTCCACAGCCCATGGGAAACATCCAGGTTCACCTGACATAGGCATGGGAGATACTGTCCTCACCTTGGCACCAGAGGAGATGGAAGGGCTGAGGTAGTCACATTCCTCAACATGACCATGGGCTGGCTCAGTCCCCAAAGCTGTGCCTTTGCTGTTGCAACCTCCCAGTGGTTGCTCTTCCACAAGGGAGAGACGAGGGACAGGTTTGGTCAGCAACTCCTCAGCTCCTCCAGATGTTGGGAACAGGGAGGATGGTGGATGGTGAACTGAGACAGACTTGACTGCCAGCCAGCACCTCTGTGCTTCTCTCTTCCTTTTGGCAACACTAGAGTGATGAAAGCACAGCAGCACATTGACTGCTGGAGAGTAAACTGTGCAATAATCCACTGCCCTCATACTGCCATCCAATTTATCAATGCAACAGCTGATTTACCAGCGAGAGGTTGACATTGTGCCCTGGGGATGAGCTGTGAAAGGAACCACTGCCGTACAGCTGAAAGCACATTACAATGGGATTATAATGACAAAACGCAGTCTCACAGATTGGTATTTCTTTCTTTTAGTCAACTGCCCTGTTCTCTCAACTTGCTTCCAGTTTTCAGCAGCCATGCATTAACCTACTGGGAGCTGCCCTGAAACCATGGGTAGTTCACCAGCTCAGCACTTGTCAAATAAGAAATGTAGTTTCCCTTAACTAAAGGCCTGAATTAAAGGGAAATCTGTTAAACCTCATCAAATGCTGTTGGGGATACTCACATTCATAACCACTTTGGCCTCAATTATGTTGATCTTAATTAACTTTCAAGTCTAGGCTATTTCAGCTGTCCATGTATATTTAGTACCATTTGACCACTGGGAAACTGAATTCAGGTTTTTTTCTTGGGCTACAACCACATTACAGCATACCAGCTGAGTCACAGCCATTTCTTGTGCTCACACTGTAACCCTTCACAAATGTGACATCTGACACATCAACACAAACACCTTTGTGAGGTTTAAGTGAAGGCTTTACTTCATGGCTGCTGCAGTATGCGAGTACCTGCAGCATTGCCTTGGTTCTTGGGAATAACAGAATTTGTTGAAGCCTGTAGAATGAATAAAGAAATGGCCTCAGTAAATGCCTACAGGATGAAATGACGTGTATGCTCACATGGAAAAGACACTCTTGTCTCAGTCAAGAAAAGTCAGATGGAGATCACTTTATTTACAGTGAAAGAAGATTGTATTCCAGGAAGCAAGGGTCCACATGGCATCAGGCTTTGGCTCACCTCCACTGGGAAAAGGAACACAGTCATGAAGGCCATTTGCAGTAGTCCCCCAGGCTCACACATGTGACCTGACAGGTGCAGCCCAGCTCATAGCACACCACTGCCAATGCAGAGCCTTTGTAAGGATGTCCTACCCATGGTGGGAAACTGCTTCAGTTGCAGGAAACCTTGGGTCTTCTGTGCTCCCCTTCAGCACAAAATTCCCCATCAATGTGATACCTGGGTAATTTCACTGAAGCCAAGTGTGGTCCTTGGTCCACACAGACTCTGCTGACTTGCAGACTGTGTTCATGCTATGCAGACCAGGGTTTCCATGTAGAACAATCTCTGAAGAAAAAAAAATACCTGTATTCTTTTGTCCTAAATGGTGGGCTCAGATGCCATTTTAGGAAGGGACCAGGAAATTTCTGTAACTGAAGCATTTTGTGCAACTCTCCATGTGAGCATCAGCATAGCACAGAGAAGATATCTTTGTGGCTTCCCCTGAGAGGACAATATATGTTCTCTTAAATGTTGGAAGCAGTTTAGGTGCTGGAAATATCTCTAAATCCCTTTCACATGACAAGTGAAACTTCTGAACTCTCTTGTATAACCTATTTTTTTCCTTCTTACAAGAAGATTCATTGACCTGAAAGAAGGATTACTAACTGAAAGACATTAAATTTAGGCTACCAGGCAGAAATCCTTACTAATCTTGGCTAATCTTACTCCTGCTTAAACTCTGCTTTCAGAAATTTCTGTTCCATCACTTACAAAACAACTTACATTTGAAAGACTGACTGATGTCATTAATTACCTTTATCCTTCATCATCTCTCTCTCATCTGTCTTAAAGAAAAGCTTAACCCTTGGATAAAAGTCTATCTTGGACTTAGTGGTTCACAGAGGATAGGGCTGCTTGGGGAGGGCAAGGGCTGCACTGAATTGCCGGGTAGAAGTTTGGTTCCTTGCTCTGTCACAGACCTCAGGTCCCCATTAGCCAAACTCTGCACTTTCTGTCTCCATATTGTGTGTCCAGGGAGGGCACGCAGCCTCCCCTGATGGATGAGGAAAGCAGAAACAATATAAGTTGCAACAGTGTTAAAATAATGATAGTCCCAGCCACAGGAGTCCAGAAGTCCTACGGAAGCCCTTCCAGAAAAAGAGGACAAAAGTCTGCATTCCTTGAATGGGCATTACAAAAATAGTGCTTTTATGGCCTATTTCCCTGCCATCCAGCACAAACTAAACACTCTGCAGGGACCTCACAAGACTGAGGTGCCTTTTCCAGAAGAAAGACATTCACTTGCTAAAACACAGCATGAGATGAGGCTGCACACCCTCCTCTTGCAGCCTTTCCGCGCCCGGGCATCATCCCACAGCGCTGAGCAGGGCAGTGCTCAGGCCCCACCGCCCCACTCTGTCCATGCTCAGGGGCTGACACTCCACCACGGCAGGAGGCAGAGGCGTGGCTGTGCTTCACTGAGTCTCTCTGCCAGACATAATCACACAGGCAGCGGCCCTAAATCCCTGTCTGACATCTCAGCCATTCTGGATGCTGTTAGAGGCAATTTTCTGTCCAGCAGCCTGTTTTAATGGGATGTGCAGTTAAACAGATTCATCCTTTCAGCTTCACTCTGCAGAGCCTTCACTCTCCAGCTGCTGCTGCTCCTGTCCCAGGGAATTAGAGTGCTCTTGGTGTTTCTCTTCTGCAGGCAGGCACACTTCTCAGGGAAGGAGCTCTTGCCAAATAAAGTGTATAATCTAGAAAGCCACCTGCTCATCTTTTGTTCTTTGAGCTCCCTACAATCAATTTGCCATTCCCAGGAGGAGCTGCAACTGCTTTCAGTGAAGCAGGAAATAGAGGATTCATGATATGCTATAAAAGCATAGCCAGTCCCAGGGAAAAGGTTAATTTACCTCACTAAGGGGCTGAAACCTGTTATATGGGAACAGCGGAGACACACTGGGCTCCCCAGTGCTGACCTTCCAAATCTATTGAAACTGTCCTTGTGCCCACTTCAATATCTTGCAGATTATTGTCACGTTCCCATCAGGCCAGGTGGCAACGCTAGTACCACACAAAAAAAGATGTGGCACTTTGGCTTCCTGACAGGTCTACATTTCCTCTCTGTGAATTTGCTCCTTCCAGAAATGCCGCACTGCTTGGGATGGAAGTGTCTGGCATTGGCTACAGGGGATTCTCCCAGCTGGTCACACTATGGCAGGGCCATGGTCCACCTCAGTCCCCAATGCCTGAAGCAGTGAGCACCAGGTCTGTGGGGCTGAAAGCCATCCATTTGCCCTGTCCTTTGGTTCTGCAGATGTGAGGGTTCAATCATTTATTACATCCTCATTTATTATGATCCTCACAAAGAGCAGCTGCATCTGCCCCGATGCCTTTGCAGGTTAACCTGAAACCCTACAACCTTGCCATCAGCTTTCTTGCATTTTCTTGGTCAAAGAACCCAAAAAACTACCAGAGATACATCACTTGGCCTTGTAGAAGTGTACACCTTGGGGAAAGCTGTCCCAACTAGCTGCCTTTTATGCAGATAAAAGTTTGGTTTTTCTACTATAAATACTTTTAAGATATAGTATGAAACAGGCACTCTTTGGATAAAAATATTCCCCTCCTGAAGTGCACAACTAAAACAGATGGGACAAACTGCTGCCTAAAAACACCTATTTCAGCACTGACAATAGAGAGAGTTTAGCTGCCCAGGATAACCTGCCTTTCACAACAAGGCCAGCAGCTCCAGACACAGAGGTGAGCTACAGGCAGTGGCCAGCACCACTGTCCCCAGGAGACCTCCTGCTCCCCTAATCAAGCTGACGTGCTGCTAATTGTGCAGTTTCTCTGAGCTGGAGCCCCGTGGTTCTTGGGGAGCTCCCAGTGGTTGGAGGGTACCACATAGGGATGCACTGAGTCTCTTGTAGCTCTTAGCTTCTCCAGGATATGACTCAGAGCATTATCTGTGTCCTCCCTTCATTCTAGAAATAAAAAAGGCAGGTCTTATAGTTACCTGCTCACTTGGGAACTAAAGACACACAAGCTGTTATATCCTTGCTGGATAGCTGGGAGCCAGAAGCCCAGAGATGTAATGCTACCCCATAAAAATTCCTCACCAGGTCTAAGGCTTTTTCCCATGCACATCATTAATAAACACTAATCAGACAATTTTCATACCAAATTCACATAAATACTGAGAGAAATCAAAACTGGTGCCATTCTGTCTTCATTAATGCTGTAACCTGACACTGGAGACTTTCATCTGTCCTTCATTTTGCTGCATGATAGAAACATCTTTCCTGCAGACATTTGTGTTCATTTGATGATAATTATGACCTTTACACATAAATGAAAAAAAAATCTCCTTGCAACTGCTTCTATGCACAAAGACTGTGACAGACCATGGTGTTAGTTTACCCATAACATATCTCCTCAAGACCTGGGGGTGGACAATACTAACTGCTACTGATTTATTACAATCACCTTGTTATGAAATATCAAGTTAGAATAAATAACAAAAAAAAAATTTCTTTTTCATTATTTTCTATGGAACAACTATGACACAACTCATCCCAAATAGAAACACTGCACTCGGCAGCACCATTCGATGGCATTAATCCTCTGCTCTTCTAACACATCCCAGGATGGGAAAAATAAATGTCATATGTTTTCAGAGTGCCCAGCAATGGGGCCAAGCTGGCCACGATGAGAAATGCAAGTATCAAATGGCAAACAACTGAGATGGAAATCTGTGTGAGGTCTCCATTGCTCAGCAAAGAGGTCAACTGTGCCAACAGACAGTGCCCAGCTCACTGATAAACAGTTCAAGGTAACACATCGGCAGATGGAGCAGCACTGGTGAGACACAAAGGCTGGTCCTGGAGGGCTCTCTCTGGTCATCCCAGCTTGGCCATCCCAGGGCTCTGTAAGCTCTGTAAGCAAGCTTGGCCCATTGATTTCATATCATGGTTGGCATGGCACAGGTCTGAAACACTGAAGAGCAAAGAGCGGCAAGAGTGGAAGTTTTCACAGCTCCTGACACACAGATACAAAGGAGATTGCTGATTCCCCCAACCTGCTGGATTGTACTCACACACATCCTGCCTCCACTCAGACCCTAAATACAAGAGCAGACTTTCCAGAATCACAGAATCAGCTCCTGATTGCCATAAGGGGCATGCCCCTCACAGCAAGTCCTAGCCACCCTCAAACACAGTTTGCAAACCTGAGCCCATCTCACAAAGTTGGTATTTTTGGTTTACTCTGATGATAATTCAACTCTGCACTCAATCACTTCCCAAATGTTTTGGCTGATCTGACATCATCATCTGCCTGTTGCTGTACACCTCTAGACTGTTTTCTTGACCAGCACATCAAATACCCGTGAGTAACTGTTTTCAAAACACAGTCTAATGGCAGTCCTGAAACAGTGTTGCCACCCTCCCCTTCAGGAATTGGGACACCATACTGTTTGCCTTGGTGAGGCACTGGAAAGCTGGGACAGGTCTCAGCAGGAATCAAAGAGAGCAGTTTGTGTGGGTGACCAGCTACTTACAGACAAGATACCAGCAAAATGTAGTCACAGCATCAGCAGGTGAAATTATAGTTTGGCTTTGGTGGAAGTCAAGCCCACTCACACTGTGGTTGATCTGAGTCTCCTGAAAATGGCCTGACCAGGCAGTCTCTTAGGGAGCAGCCCTTCTTGCTGCTCAAACTCCATAAAAACTAGAGTTCATCAATGACCACAAAGAAAAGAAGCAAACCCAGATGTCCTCTGGTGCCCAGGTGGAGTTTTGTCACGGTTCAGCTCTAGCTGTTCTGCCCTGGCTTTGGAAACACCTTGTGCAGGAAGGCTGCTGCAAACCAGCAAAGCACACCTGAGTCAGGGCTGGTGAATCCTGAAGGCAGAGGACATCAACACCAGCAAGCAATGGACTTGGCAATATCTGTATGCTCTTCAATACTGGTTTTGCCTCTTCAGTGCACTCTCTTTCTACATTTCCCATATTTTTCATAGCTGGGAGAACTCAGCTATGAAGTGCAGCAGCAAACAATACTTAGCCTATTTGCTTCGTGCAGGAGGAGCAGCAGCACTGCTCACCCTCCCCCCTGCACTTGGAACTCAAATGCTTCAACTGCAAACCTCCTGCAGCACTTTGCTGCCAGCTCCCTTCTACATCCATCAGCATCATAAATAATCATAGCAGCTCCTGTAGCCTGAATCATAATTTGTATCTCATTTTTAATTGCATTACGTGTAGCTGGTCCACCAGACTCTATCTGAGGAAGCATACAAATAAATCATCTGCATCGTCCATTCTCCTCAAACGTGCTTCCAAACAAGCCAGATTAATACTGGTCTTTGTCTGCTAACTTCATCTCCATCCTGTATACCCAGTATCTTCAACTGCCACCCAAAATCCATACTTCACCTGGCACATTCAATCTCCTCCCATATTCTAAACTCATTATTAAATACTCTTCAGAAACTGAGATGAACTACAGACAATCGGACAGGTTGCGTCAATAAAGATGCCTAGTTTTGTCTTACAAAAAATAACACACAATACATTATAGCAAACAGAAATGCCTACAATGGTACCTACAGTGTCTACAGTGGCACATTATGTCACTGAAACACAGCCATTTTGTGATCCTGCATGCCAGAGTCATGAGGTGATTTAGTGAGATGCCACTTAAAACTGACTGACACCTGCAGCCCGTACAGCACTGAACAGCACTCCTACCCACTGGCCCGGAGTGACAAGCTGCTTGCATGCAGTGCTGTGAACCCACCCGGATCCAGGAGCAGTGGGAATGCCACTAGGTCCAGGGGCTGTGGCCATGGACTCTCCCATCCCCTGAGAGTTTCTCTCACAGCCTCTATAAACCATGAGTCAAGGATGGGACCCATTGCCATGGCCATTGCTCCTCCACTCCTCGTTGAGGTCTTTGCAAACTTCTGCCGGTGGAAACCAACCCCTCAGTTACCAAACTGCTCCCTGCCCAAACAGCCCTTCACTGCCACCGCAAGGAGGCTGATGGATCTTTCTGGGGTTTCTCAGGGAGGGTTCATCCATGCAGAGCCCCACACCCAGCATTCCTCCACACACACAACATGTCAACATGCCACCTCCTCTCCATACTCACTTTTGGTCTCAAGGATCACATTTGCTCCCCAATCCCACTATATTTGTGTCTTCATATATGAATGAGTCTCTGTCATGCAGCTTAACAGGGAAAAAAATTCTAACATTGCCAATAACTCAAACTTGCCTTTGGAATCAATCATTTTTCTTCCAGTTCCCAGAGCAGTGTGGACTATACACAGCAAACAGCTGTCAAACATAACACTGTCTTCTGATCCTGCGGTGTCTGCTGAGAATTTGATTTCTGCACATTTTCTTGGAATTCCTCCATGAACACTTTCTGCAAAAGCAATTTATTTATAAACCGTTTCAATGAATCAAAAAAGTGCGGAACACCCTCATTTAAAACACGGCCTGTTTGACTGGGGCTCTTTGTTGCGGAGAACAGCTGGTGAGACAGTGCTTGCATCACATTAATGGCCTGGTCAGGCACATCTCGGTTACTGAACTCACACTGCCCTCAACCTTATTTTAAAAAGGAAATATTATTTTAGTGACTTGCTGTGAAAAGCAAATGCAAGACTGCTCAGCCTGAGTCTGTGCAGAGGTGACCTGAGAGGCCTGTGCCAGAATAGCCTCAAACAGCACTCAGGCTTCACACCCAGGAAATGCATCCCAACGCTACTCACCAGTCTGCCTTGTGCTTGGTGTGGCAATCCAGAGACAATTTTGCTGGTACAGTGTTACAGAAACCACTGGATTTTCATGCCTGCCCAGGGAGAAGGGCGGCCAAGGGAGGGCATTTGGGTGCCCAGTGTTTGCTCTGTTCCCAAGTGCACATTCACTGTGCCCAGATGCCTTCATCCTTCACAGTCACCTTTCCCCTGCTAAGCAGTCCACTTTACAAGAAGTTCAGATTTATTGAATGCTACATCATCTACTGCTGCTGTGATATGAACCACATTCAGCCCCACAGCAAGACACTGTTCCTGTGACCCCTCACCGCTTGTTTATCTGAAGCTTCCCAAATTAGTCCCCTGCATGAGGCTGCTGCCTATCCCTGTAGGACTGTGACAGAGGCCAAGGAGGCTACAACCTAATGCTTTAGTCTGAACAGACAGAGAAAGAGATGGGTTATTTATACAGGAATGCTCTCTGTGCATGCAATTATCTGATAACAATCTATTTTGAGAGATGAATCTCAGAAAGATGAACAAAAACTCTCACCTTGTTTGCACTGGGAAGCTGCAATATCCATTTAAGAACAGGGCACTAAATCCATGAAAAACAATACAGAAAGCAGCAGAATAGAATGGTGCTTTAACTCATGGTGAGTTCAAGAGAGGGAGGGGAAAAGGGTCAAGTCATGCTGGTCATGCCAGCACATGAAATTTGGTAAAAACTATCCCTGCTGATTTAAGACTAACCAGGTCTGTGAACAGATTGCCTAATTCAGCCTCCTCCCATGCTTCATGGTTGTACTCCTTCATCTATGTATACCAGAAAAAAAAAAATCTAAGTGAAACCTTCCTCTCGTGAGCCCCAGTGCCTAACTCACAGACAGGAGTCACACCGAAGCCTCATGTCACAGGAAAGGTGCTGCCGGGGCGTCTCTGAGCCATCTGCCCCATCCTTGCTTGGGAAATCTAACACCCTTGAGGTGGCTGCCCCTCTGCCATGCTTGACCAAGGATGCAGTTTGGTAGGGGCCAGACACACAAGTATGTCCAAGTATGTGGACAATGCATCTCTGGTCACTGGAAGAACTGATGCCCTCAGCAGAGGACTCAGTGGCAGAGAGAACCCAGATAGATTCACTCCTTCTACTCCCTGTAGCAGACACCTTTCCACACCAGCCCCTGAGAGCTTCTCTGATTTCTAGTTGTTAAAGTACACTGTAATCAACTGTAAATACCTGTAACACTTTCCTGACACCACGTCCATAGAAGTGATATAGATAATATCTGCCCGTTCACATAGGACATCAGGTAAATTCTACTAGCACAGGGTCCAGAGAAGGCTGTTGTTCCACTGCAGAAGTCCGGGCATGCCATGAAACACCTCCCCAAAAAGCCAGGCATCAGTTCCCTGTGTGTGTTTGTTGCTGGTGCTAGATGTGATTTTTTCCATGTGTTCTCCTCCAAGGCAGAATTATTATTATGCTAACTGCCACTTTATCATTGACTTCCACTCCCACTGATTTCAAAGGGGCCCCTAGGAAGGTGAGATGAGCTTTTGCTGCCAGCCCATCTCTTGGTACAGGAGGGAGAATGGAGCTGCTTCAGTTGCAGGAATCTGGTTGCCAGCACCAGGAGTGGTCCCAGCTGCTTGGGGCAATCCAGGGTGCCCAAAATTCTCTACTCTCTCTATTTTGGCACAGAAAGCCATGCAGCATGGCCTTGGTGTAGGACATGACATGAATGCTAAACATAGCATGAAAGGTGTGTATGTGTGTATGCTATGAGATTTCCACCCAGCCACGTCTGACTCTGCTAATGCTGCTATAGTGAGAGCTGTGTGATATCACCTTCCTGTGTAAGCCTAGAAAGCAAGCCCTTCTCTCATTTTATGTTCATTTGCTCATAACATCAGAGAAGGTGAGAGGGCTAGAAGGTATTTTGCCAGCAGTTCCTGTACAGATATTAGGATAGCCTTTTAGATTGAGAAAACCAAGTTATTTCTAGGTTTAAATGAAGCAGCAAGAGGCAAACCACCCACCCTTCCTGAAGCAACCTCTCCCTTCCAAGAGAGATGCTTTCCAAAGGCTGATCCTTTACAACTCGTGATGCTGGATTAACAGTTTCCATCCTCCCTAACTGTAAATACTGAAGGCCAAGTGTCGTTTTTATATAAACACAACCTATGATGAAATCAGGAAGGTAACTCAAGAGGGCAAAATGTGAGCAGGCATACTTACACCATTGATCTGGGCTTTATACCTTGCCTGAAACACAAAACACACTTCTCCAGACCTCAGTGAAGTCTGATTACACACTCATAATCTAATGGAGAAATAAACAGAGGTTTTGGGGCTGGATCTGAACAAGTAGAGCAAATTTTACTGAAATGGTATTTAAGGCATCTGAGTTATAACCTTTGCAATAACACAGTTCCTGTTAGAGCAGGGCCTTCTCTCAAGCAACTTACCCACCCTAAACACCCTTTATCCAGGATCACTGGTAACCTTGTGTTAAATCACTGTAAAAACATGGGTCAAAGTTGTTTCATAGCTTTACTCTCTCAGTAATGTGCAACATGAACATAATAGTGTTATTAAGAAGTCAAAAATAACTTAACACAATAGCTATATAAGATTTTCCAATGATCAAACCTTCAGCAATTACCTTTAGTTCAGAAAATTAGCATATTTGTTAATCAAATTAATTTAAAAAGTAGCTTTTAAAAATAAAAGCAATGCTTTAAATAAATATAGTCTTTTTTATAACCATAAAACACTTAGTCCTGTTAAAAGAAACACAAATACTACACTCAAGCACAGTACTTAAAATGATTGAAATGAGTGTTGTGAGCATACATGAGCCGGACACGGGGAGGGATGAGGATGCATTGCTTCGTGACATTCTCCGTCTCCTTTCTACAGTGGCACTAAGAGGCAGCCAATTCTCAGAACTACCCTAAGCATATGGCAGGATATTTGTAACCGCTGCACAAAAATGCTGGCACCCTGTTTTATCCCAAGCTATTTCTCTACGCTACATCTCTAGCAGTTCTGCAGCCCTGCTTTAAATTTCTAGCACAGCATGACTCTTAACCACAGAAACATAAGGTCGGATCCTGCAGATCGAAGCAGAAGGCAGCAAGCAAGGTCTGACCTCTCACACCTCTTGCACTAAAGTTCACATTTTGTGAAATCTGGAAAAACCTTCCTTCCAATACTGGCACCACCAGGTGTTTCAGAACAGCATGAAGCTCACTTTCAGAGTTCATGACCACAAAGGGGTATTCACAGCTCTCCTCAAAACTACAGGGCCGACTAGCTATGTTCATTACTACTCAAGTTAATGCCTATCAGCAAAGACTGTAGCTATCCTGCAGATCTACAAGGTAGCAATATTTTGCTGGAATGAAATAAATCAGCTAGTTCTTACATTAGTAGGTGCTATCTGGGTGTATCCTGACACACAGTTTACTAAAATTCAGTGAAAGATACACCTCAAATCTAATGATAATCTACCTAGCAATTCTGACCATTTAATATCCCATTTACTTGGTTGCAATTGTTCATTAAAAATGAACCTTCAGGGTCTGCAGCAAACCACTGGTTTTGTCCTCACAAAAGCAGCTGTCAGTGATATTTGTCGTATTTTGTTTGTTTGAGCAGCATAAGAGTAATGTAAGCTATAAGTTAAATGATAAAAGCTGGAGAGTAAAATAAAGCCCAGAACTGATATAAGTGCTCTCTATTTGTTTTGATCTTCAGAATGAACAGGCCTATTCAAAGACGACAAAGGAATAAATTAGCAAATGGCTAATGCAATGCATGAAAGGGCGTCTACGGGATTTGCATGTGCGCACACACACGCACTTGCATACAGACAGCTTGGCTTCATTAGAAATCTCACTACCAGGGCTTAACTCAGATAAATTAACTGCATTAAAATACTGACACTGTGAGGATTTTAATACTATCACACCCTGTAGAGGGCACTTTTCATGTGAATTTTTAAATGCTTTAAAAAAATAGTTTAGAGTTATGGAAATCTGTGACAAATGCAACAGCTCTGCCTCTCCTCACAGCCTCCCATTCTCATCTCCAGTATCCTTCTCCTGTATTGCCTCCAGGCACCGTTTTGACTTGGCATCCGTGTGCCCACTTCCAGTTTTGCTCAGTCCACACGACAGGCATGCCAGCTGGATCTGCTTCATGTTCTCCAGGGCTTCGTTCTTGGCATTCTTCAGGAGGTCTCCTTGGCCCTGAGGATGCACAGACAGACATGCAGAAGAGAGTCAGGGACTGCACACATTGCTCAGGACCGAAACCAGCAATACCGCTCTCGTCAACTCTGGGGCGTATTGTTCAGTGCCATGGAACAGGTTCCAGGTCCCATCTCAAATCCTCTCTACTCTCTGGTAATGGGACCAAAGCCCCCTGTGCAGCCTCGCACCAGCTCAGTAAGGAAGACAGCAGTCAGCACACCGGACAGGATGCGCAGGACAGGCACCAGACACCCACCACTTTCAGGTCACCATTCCTTGGGAGGTAATTTGGGCTGCACTGAAGGAGGCTGTGGGGGAAGGCATTTCCTCTTCCACAGTCAACAGCAAAGACCTGCCACAGACAGGGCAATGATGGCACATGGCACCCCCCCCTCTCCATGTCACTGCTCCGGCCTTGCTCCCTGGCATCAGATCCCACATGGCAGTGGCTGCGTGTGCCCTGCCAGAGATCCTCTATGAGCTGTGAGACCCTTGGTAACCCAAACCTACCTGCACCTGCATTTGTTACCCAGCTTTGAGCCCTCCTTTAGCAGAGGCAGCCCAAGCCACACACATGTATGAAACATATCATCCTGTCGAGCTACAGGGAATCCATCTGAACCCTTTGGTTTGGGACCTTTGAGGAAGAAGGTGGGAATGAGATTTCATGAGCAAAGGGCTGCTTCTGTATCTTCTGAGGGTACGTAAAGATAAGGAGACTAACGGGATGTTAATCCAATTTGCAACAATCAGGAAAAATGTTTTACATTAAATTTGTATTAAGTAGTTGGTGTTCATAAAAGCCAAAATGAATATTTATGCAATATTGATATCTCAAGTGCTGTGAAGCGATACGATTCTGGTGCTACAGGACACAAATAAATAAAAGTCAGGAGATGCATCTGGACATTAAAATTCAGTATCACTAAGAACTCGAGCTTCTCTTTTCTTAATGTCACCCAAAGTACAGCTTAAAGTACAGCACCCACAGCAGCTGGTTACACACATATTCACTTTGAAGCAATACCTCCACTGACTGAAATGTCACATTCACATCCCTGCAACCAAACCCCATCTCCTGAGAACCACAGGCACTTTGACAGGCCTCGTAGGAGATAACAGATATTACAGCAGGATGCAGGGTTCACTGGAGGGGAGACTGATTATTGCCTCTCCTTTGGGTTTCAGAACAAACCAGATGTGTTGGATGAGTCACAGCATGACACCTTTCAGCAGTAGGAGCATCCCTCCACTCTCGCTTTTCCCAGAGTTAGAGAAGGAATTTATCCTACACTGATGAGTATAGCTCCCTTTTCGCCTGCGCCTGGCACTGGACTCACAATGCCTGAGCTCCCGTAAACAATGTCCACAACGAAGAAACAATGGTGGCTTGCAAGTCTGCTGCACTGATAAACACCACGTGGGAAACCACGTCATCCCGGGACAGCAGGCTGGGCCCGAGAACGTGATTGCCTCATCTCCCGGTGTCATGAATTTGTCCCTGCTGAACGATGCAAATCACTACCCAGATGCAGGGAATACAGCTCAGTGTGAGAATAACAAAAAGCACTGGGACTGTGAGAGAGGCTCTGTGCTATTGGTATGAAGCTGTTTTGAAGGGATTTGTAACTCAGCAGCCTGACAGCTATGGGAATACACAGACAAATAGCTTTGGATCCAGTGAGCAGGCACGGTTTGAAAAAAACAAAACAAGAATAATTTATGCAGCAGATATTTCATGTAGCTGTGATCTTGCTTTTAGGTCAGAGGTCTTACCTATGGTTAAAGATGATAGGCAGGAATTCAACAGCCTCAAAGCTGCCTCGAGCACCCAGCCCTCGAGCATGTCCCTCCCTGTCTGCAAATGGCATGGGAATAGTGCCAGTGCTGTAGCGACAGGGACAATGCTACCACATAAGCAAAGTATGTATCATTAATGACATCATTACATTATCCAAAAGGGTGTTTTCCTCAAGACATCCTAAATCTCTTCAAACTGCACAAATGCACTTTCAAATAGTTTCAGTTTAGGATGAAATATCCCTAGCTGCAGTGGGCTGGCTGCTTTTTCTTACGATGCACACAGGACCGAAGACACCAAAGGCTGCACCAAAGAGCCAACAAAATCAGTGTGACGATGCTTTGCGGCCTTAAGTTCTCCATGTCAAAACCTGGCGCTATGTATTCATGGCCAACAACAGAAAAATCCCCTCGGTGCAAGAAGCATCTCAAAATAGATGTCACTAAAGTACCAAGAACAACTAAGTCCAAAACCTGGGACAGCCAGTGGAACAGAGAGGTAAAGTGACGACATTGAAGGTCCTGTACCCCAAAGCACTGGTGCCCCCTTAAGGTGTCTGGGGAAACACTTCCAGGAGCCCATCCTCTGCTGAGGCATAGCTGGTGTCTGCCTGGGCAGTGGACCACTCACCCACACCATGCATGGAGGAGGATTTCCTGACATGCAACAGCATAAGACAGATACAGCTCTGTAAGATAACAAAAAAAGCTTCAGCTGAGTCTATGTCACTTTCTGCACACCTCTTCCTTCTCAGGGTGAGAGCAAAGCAGGGAAATCTTTTTCAGGGTGGCCCACAAACTGTGTCTTTGTCCAGAGACTGACACACTTATTTGAAGGGAGCTATTTGAGATTCAATACACTGCTTGGAGGACAACAGCCTGAGTCTGTCCTGCCAAGACTCACATCTGAAGTCCCCAGAAGCCAAAGGACTTCACACTCTATGTGAAAGTGCTGAGCCACCCGCTCTCCCTCATGCATATTCTGATTTCATGTTTGAGTAACCAGGCAATTCAGACTACAGATTTTGTCTGAGGCAATGCACAACATCTCTGAGTTCCAAGAAGAAACACACTCCTCCTGAGCATATTTCCAATATTGTGAAGACATTCTTATTTTACAGTGATCTAAAATCAGAAATGGTCTTATCAAAATAGAGCAATTCCATTCATGTACAGATCAACTGATTTATGTCTTAGTCTCCTTGTGTTTTTTATTTTTAAACAGCTGGTTCATTTGAGTAAGCTGAAGGAGCAAAACTGACTTTGAATCATCTGTCACGAGAAAATTAACGACAAACCAGCCCACTTTGACAGAGCTGTCATAATTCTAGAGACACCGTTAAAAAAAAAAAAAGCTGTGGGCATGCTCTGTTTGAAAAGCCATCTGTTTGCTTTGAAAAACTGGCTGTGAGCATAATCCATTTAAGAAAAATGTCAGCAAAATTTTGTCAACACCTTAATGAACTAAATGCTGGGTAGGAGCTATAGTAAAATGTATGACTGCGTTGAAACAACCTTCACAAACCAGTCCTTGTGATCATATCTGTGCACAGAACCATCCTTCTTGCCCTTGCAAACAAAGCATCGCTCTTCCAGACAGAGAGATCATGACAGTCCTCTTCAGCATCTATCCATCTCTCTCCCTTCTGCTATTGATATCATCAGCCTTTCTGAAAACAAATACTTGTGAGAAAGTTTAAACTCCACATTTGGCAGGACAATGAATTAAGCCAGCAGAGATTAATCAAGTGTTCTACCTGAAAAACAGATCAAGGGGTCCATATTCATTTAGACTTAGGGAACACTAAATGTCAGGTTTCATATGCCTGACTGCAGAGTCTCGACAAAAATTAACATTACTGTACAAATAATGCACCTTGTCAAGCAACTCTAAGATTATAGGCCGTTACTTTGACAGGTTAATACTGCTTAGAAAACCAACAATCTGACGTGGCTTTAAATATTGCTCAGTTTCAGTGGCAACCCTTGAAAGGCTTTAAGAAGCGTAAGTAGCTCTCAACAGACACTGGAAATAGCCATTTTACATCTAATTCTATTCTATTCTATATCTAATTCTATATCTTCTTAGTTTGATTGTGTTTTTTCCAAATCAAATACCTAAATTTTTATGAGTCAAGATGACAGCTCTATATCTAACAGCCGTATATCCACTCTGGGGCTGGGGAAACAAAAGGAGGTGAATTAGGTTAGAGGCACCATTTTTTGTTCAACTTCACGACAGTATTTCTTGTATATATGTTTATATATGTTCTACTGAAAAATATATAGGCATGAGTATGTACATTAATAATTACTATTTCTATTCCCATGCTTTCTAGGAAACACTCCACAACATGTAGGTCATGATGCATTGCTAGTTGTGGGCACCCAGCTATGGCACAGGCAGGACCCACAGCCCCTGTGTTGGCAGGTGCCCACACCAGCATCAGGGGCTGCAGGAGGACCCTGAATGCCTCCACTCAGCCCATGCAGAAGTGAACTGTGCTGACAGGTTGCCCCACATGAGCACTTTGTTTTACTACTGGTGAAGTAGAAAATCCCATGTTGAGCAATAGGGACTTCCTTCCCAGGATTCAAAACCGGCCATGTTTCCAGGGAGGCTGAAATCTGCAGTTTGCTAAAGCAGACGGTTGCTTATCTCCTAGGCAGACACATCCTCTGACAGCACATTATGGGAGCTCTCCTCTCCAATCCTCAAGGGCTGAGTAAATACAAATAAATAACAGAGGTCTTAACACCCATCCCCTGTCGCAATCATGATATTACTGTTATTTTTTAACTTTTTTTTTTCTCAAAGAACCAAGCTTTTACATTATTATTTAATCACAAACTAAAATGTCTAGAGGCTGCCGGTGGATGCCAGCGGTTGGCTGAAAAAGCCAGACACAACCAAATAAAAGAGCTGCAAGCATTGCATCACTCCACAGGTCAGAGGCAACACGGGTACGGTAACAGCACTGAGTCTGTGCCACGGGACTCAGAAAGCCAAAAGGCTGGAAAACTGCTGTAATATCAGGATACTCTGTTAGGAAGCAGCATTTACTGCAAGGGGTGCATTTTGAAGGTATCATAGTGGGACTTCAATTGTGTTTAGTATTAACAAGGAGGCACACGGCTTTGAAAATGCAATCCTGGGGAGGAAATCATTAATGAAAAGATTAGACAGCTATGCTAAACCTATTAAAAAAAAAGCAGACATCTTTCCATGCCTCCTTCAAATGTGGTAACAATTGATATGAATATGATTATGATACATTCATATTTCAGAACAGACTACTCCAAAAACATACATAGTGTTGCAGTATCAATGCAGACTTAAAAACCCTACCCTTTTCATTATTTCTGCATATAGTTTTTCAAGAGCTTTGCTTTATTCTCTGTGACAGAGATCACAATGCACATGTTGGGATGAAAAATTCCCATACACAAAGATTAGACACAAGACACATAATCACTTCTTGCACACTGAAAACAAAGAACTGCAAAAATGAGTTACACCATAGAAAAAGCAGGCGCCAAATGTTACCTTCCAGTTTATTTTTTAAACCCTTGAATAGCAGAAATTAACTTTCTGTCAAGAAAATAAAAAGGCCACAAATATAAATGGCATTCCTTGTGCTACTGGTGTATCATTTAAGGTCTGAGTCTTGGGCATAGTTTCTCACTTACTCATTCTGAACCAAATACAAAAGCTTGTTTCTACCTGGCTGAAACCAGCAACAATGTCGACACTGAGTAAATCAGGCAATCCAACTCAGTGCTCTTTGGGGCCTGAGTCATCACATTTTGCAGTACCTGCTAGTAATTTCAGATGTCAAACTGAGCATCTCATTTTGGCATATCAGCATGTTACTGACAGCCAGAGACCTTCTCTCCCATTTCCCAAAGCAGGGTCTAGCAAAAATTTGCAAGAAGGAAACACAGCTGAGAATCAATTATATCACACAGAGAACAGATTTGAGACATACACAAAAGAAAATATCCACCTAGGGAAAGGCAGTTGCTGTTACATGAAGTGCCAAATCTTTGTAAGCAAGAGCAGGAAAAAGTAATTACTGTGGAATAGATTGTGGTGTGCAGCATTGACACAAGGTTACATGATAAAAACAAGATGAAAACGAGTTTTCAGATGAGCATTAAAATTAAATTAAAGGTTATGCCAAGTAACAAGGTCAGAAGCTCTAGGGCTGATCTGCTCAATGTATCATAGCCAGGAGCTGGGACACCTAGGAAAGCAAGGATGAGGAAGATGACACAGAAGAGGAGATGGATAGTTAACAGGATCTATCTCCTAGTATTTCTGTATCCAACCCAGATTATTCCTCACTTCATCCTTTCTCCATTTATTTCTTGAACCAGCCATATAGATGCTGGCTTCAGGCTTTCCTGCCTGTCTCTCGTTGCACAGGGGGCTGAGCAGGTTGAGAGAGCACAAAGAAACTCAAGCCCATTTTCCCAGGACAAGCATCGGGGGCACAGAACCAGCCTTGACTGCACCGTATATCCCAGTGTTTTTACTACTTACTCATGGAAAATAATCCTGTTTGCACATGGTATTTGCACAAGTCTTGAAAACTAAACCACATCTGCAAGCAACACTCGAGGCCTTGAGGGGCACTCCCTGCCTTGTCAAGACACACAGCCCTAAGGTGATACATCCCAGCCAGCAGCCCCCTTGCCAACAAGGACCTAAGCTAAGGAAAAATGCTGGATGAAGAGCTAGGGGGCAACCATCTCTGCAAATACCATTTACAAATCACAGTCTCTTTCCCAGTGCAGTCAGTGGTAAGCATGAGAGAACACCTCCAGCATTACTCCAGGTAGTTGGGAAAATTCACATGGCAACTCCAAAGCAACTTGGCCTTGTATAAAAGCAGAAAAGTCTCTCAGCAGTTCAAGAGAAAGCAGACAGCAGTCTGGATTACAGCTCTTCCACAGAGCTCATTTGGCCTTTGCTTGCCCTAAGCACTCGGCAGGTTCCGGTGTATTAGCCCAGTCCTCTCTGAGGCACAGATTTCTGTAGGTGTTCAGGTAACTTCTTTATCTTTTTGCTATGGTAATGAAACTTAATAAATACATTCTAATAAATAGAATAAATAAATATGAACAAAGCAAAGCAGAAATCAGGATGGCCCAAACTTGTACCCCAGGCTAAACTACCATGTTAACACATCCAATGGATTTGTGATTGCAGAGGGGTATTTTGACCCAAGGATGGAGCCTGATGTCAAAAGTGTAAATGTGGTCTGTTAAGAACAATACTCAGGTTGTCTGAAAAACAGTTCCATCTGATTCTAATTACTTGTATTTAAACTACCAAACTAGACTAACCTGACCTTTGTTCAATATTAGGCTGTCTCATGCAAACCCCAGAACTTTTAAACTGATTTCATTTGCCATTTGGGTCTCACCCCAAAGGTCTGCATTGGACAGGATGAGTTAAAGGGATTTCCAGAAGTGTTCTGCATTACCCTGGTTAGTTTTCTGGAAACAGTGCTGCACAGCTGCACAGCAAAGCAGTCAATCCCAGAGCACAGAGCATGACATGAGTTGAGAAGAGGGCACACTATCTTCCTCTGCTGGTACGGCACTCCCTAGAAAAAACACCTGTAGCATTTCTCACCTTCTTTTCCAGCCATTGGAAAGGTGCAGTTAAAATCTTAATGGCTGTGCTGGAGAGCAAGAGACAGCCCCCACTACAGCTGCACTGAGCAAGGCTCCACAGTTTTTATAAAACTACCAGTTGTATATTCCCAAATGACATGACACAGCCAAACACAGACCTTGAGGGCAGCCTGGGAGGTGGAAATGAGCAAAACACTTCTATCCTACAAGGAGAATCTCAAAGAGAACAGTCATGCAATTACCAAAGAAGTAAATACTCAGAAAAACTTGATTCTGGCTGTTGGCCTTGCCAGTGCAAATGTACCACTGCCTTGTGCAGCCATGGCAACTTCGGAATTCTCTCACAGGATTTGCCTATCAAGATGAAGGTGAAGGACATACATGGCCAGCTTGCTCTCTGAAACAGTCAAGTGCTCTCCCAAACCCTACTGGCCCTACACCAAAGCTTGACAAGGAATTACTGCCAAGCATTTGCTAGATTCTAAATGGGCAAAAGCACTCATGCTATAGCCTTCCCTACTGATCCTTAAACTGAGCCCTCAAGTGAAATCCAGGGCCTCTTGCAAACCAACTGCACTGTATGACTACTAATTTATTCCTTCAAGCAGGCATTTTATGTTTAAAAAGAGCAGGCTTTTATTTCCATTTTTTAAAAAATGCCTATACTTCTCTCTCATCTGGGCATTTAAATTAAATTACATTATACCAGGCTGTCAAAAGCAATGAATGTGAACATTGACTGTAACTGTGTTTCAGTAGGAATTTGCTTTTAGAGATAATGCCATTAATTTGATGTTAGCCATGTGCTGAGCTGTTCAGCTGCCTGTGTGTCTCTCAGGCACTACATCTAGCAGACAGCTTGCAAGCACAGCCACAAATATATGGACTCTTGCTGTCAACCCCTCCATGTGAGGGACCTGCCCTTTTTTCCAGTGATAAGCTTGAAATCAAAGGGTTGGCTAGGAGCCCAGGAGTGCACAATTAATATTAAGAAAATCCCACATCACTGAAGAAATTTGGGCACAATTTATTTTTTTAAACACAGCCATGAGTTGGAAATCAAAGCTGTATGTCCAGCCATTTATTTGTTAGTTCGTCTCTGGTCACAAACCCAATTTCCCACAGGTACCTGCACCAGCACCTGCTGGTAACTCCAGTAAAGTCCAGACAGTCACAGAAAAACAAAACAAGGGAAAGAAAAATGAGGTAGAAAGTGCACAATTTTCTTGCATTTAATTTTTTTTTTTTGAGTAAAAGGACCAGCTGCAGGAAAAGAGATGTTTTGCAGTTAACAAAACACCTGTGCAAAGCAACTCCCAAGCAAAATATTTGGCTGGGAATAGCTGCCACTTCAGCTCCCTGGTGCCTCTCTGTGCTGACTCACACCTGCCCAGGCTGCAAGCACACAGTTAACATCAAAATCATGTCCTTCATCTCAGTGTTGACAGCAAAATGTCCCTTAAGTTCCTTAGAACCTGGAAAGGTTTAGTGGTCAACTATGAGCTGATCCTGTTTTGACTGAAGACGACAGGCACCTGTGTTAGTTTGGGGTTTTTTGGAGAGAGGGAGTGTTTCAGCAACCTTGGGCAAACACAGCTAAAAAAATACCTACAGCTGTGCTTAATATTAGCTGAAATAATCTAATCAAGATGAAATCAAATTGTGCCTGTCAGAGCACAGCGTTTCTGGACAGGTAGCAGAGCACCCTCATGAATAGCTCTCACATGCTGCTCTTTACACTCTCCTTTCTGAGTAACTGCCTGCCAGAAGCACTAATGTCTTAGCAGCTGTATGGTTTGTAAATCCTCCTGCTGCAGTGGCAGCTGGCCAATATCACCAGCTGACCAGGGCGCCAGAATCTGCAGAAGCCACCCAAGCTCCCTGTTCCTCCCACCCCAGCAGGCACATGACACCCCCCTGGTCTGGCTGCTCCCCTCCCTCCATGCAAGGTGCTGTGGACACTCAGTTTCTAACCCATTCACACACACAGAGCACAGGCCATTTCAGCTAGTTATGCTGAATTAGAAGGCTTCAAGCCGAAATTAAAACCTCCAAATCACATGAAGGGTTAACTCACAAAAGAAAAAAAAAATAACACAAACCACTAACTGCTAGGAAGGAACAGGTCTTTAGAAGATCCTAAAGCAAATACTCCGATCCACCTCATCCCTGCCACAATCAAAGAGACCACTGTAGAGGCTGGGCAATGAGTAAATGCATTAAAAGCAGAGCTGAGCCACATTCTCTGCTCATGTTCCCCCAGCCAGTGGTTAAAGAGGTTCCTGTGGGCACAGTGGACATGGGCCTCATAGGCTTACAGTGCCTGCTTCCCCAGGGAGAATCCCAGCCTCGCCTTCCCAGTGCAGATGTGAAATCAAGGATCAACAGGAGCGGGTACAGTTATTTTTGCAAGCAGCAGTGACCCAGCAGGCAGAAAGCCACTGAAACCAAGCGACTGAGAGGGGAGGAGAAAATCAGCAGAGGTCAGAAAGAGGCATGGGAATGGGAAGGATGAGAATGGAGACACACATCAAACTGAGTGAGACAAGTAAAAAGATTAAGTGGTGTGGGATAGGGAAGGTAGTATGCATTTTCACATTCATCGCCCCAAAATGTCATTGAGGGAAACTGAACAAGCGTAACTTACAATCCATCACAATGAGATATATCACAGAAAACAGGAGGCTTTTCAGCAAAGTTGAACTGAAGTTTTAAGCCTGATACAGAGGGCTGGAGTAATACCTCCAAAGTTAGTGGGGAGGATTGGAGAGGATGAGATTAAACCACCCAGCTTCAGACCACTGAGCCACCCCCTGGAGGAAACTGTCCTGATGCCGCTAGCAGCCTCCAGACTCAGCCCGTTCATCCCAGACTGCTGAATGAGGCCCTTCAGGCTGTTTAATTCCCACCATCTTTGTCAATGCTTGGAAACGTACAAAAATTTCAGGTTCTCTTCAATGCCTTCATGTGACTCCTCCCCACTGCAAAGTACACCAGCATCAACAGATCACTGGCAAGGAATCCAGGGACATTGGGTGAGAACACACAGAACACTTAACTGCAATTATCACCACCCCACACTCTATTCAGAGCAATCGAAGCCTCCTGCCAATACCTATGTCTGATCCACAACGCATTTTTTACTTACTCCTCCGACTGTTGCAAACTTTTAATTTGTGCCCATATAAGCACAACCTTTCTGACATCAGTAACACCATCCCCTCCTTTTTGTGATTTAAAGATAAACATCTGCCACAGCACCAGAATCACTGGTTGTGCCTCTGCTTTACCCCACAAAAGGATCCTACATGTACCTGGGGAAATGACCCATAAGACAGTGACCTTTATCTCCTGAAGATTTCATCACCTTGCACTTGAATTCACCTGAACCAAGTAAAAGAAGACTGTAGCTGTCAAAGACACGAGACTGCAGTTTGCCGATCCATTGTTCATACAGTTAAGCTTACTTCACTCCACAAGTACTTGGGCCTCCAATTTCCCTAGCTCCTATGCAAGTTTTTGGGAATGTCTGCCACATTCAGGGTTTATGGGATCTGCCGTAAGATCTGGGGAAGAATAACTGCAGCACAAACGCCTGGTCTCCCTGAACACCTACAACCTTCACTTAATGCAGTTTGTGGCTTTTCACTGTCCCAGCCCTCCCTGCAGAGATCCATATTGGCAAGAATCATATATGTTAACACAGAGTCTTTACTCACAGCCCTCTACTCTTAGTGGCTCAGGCAACAAAAATGAATCAATACCACCACTGAGTTAAAGAGCATTTTATTTTAACCGCAGCCCTCGGAATATGTGGTGTTTTGAATGAAAATTTTCTTTTTTCACTGTCAGGAGGCAGTTAGGGAAGCTAGACTGGCACAATGAAAATGAGGAAAGTCGTGCCAGCAAATCATTGCCTGCTGGATTCAGAGTTCCACTCCCTTGTCTACTATACTCACACAAGTGCAGAAGAAGTCAAAGGTCCTGGCTAGCAATGGCATTATGCACATTCTGACATGTGGAGAGAGGATTCCTATCAGTGCTCGGGAGGGAGAAGGGGAGGACTTGGCATTCATACAGAGACATCCAGGATGCAGCTTCAGCAAAGCACAAAGGCTGAGTATCACTTTGTTATGAAGTACGTTACCAGATTTGACTGAGGCCACTGACAGCGCCAGGGAAAACCTAGACACCCTCTCAGCAACTGCAGAGGAGGAAATTCTGATGGAGCTTTCATCACCTCCTGAGTTCCCCCAGGGAACTATCTTAAATTAGATACCCATTCCCCCACAGGGAGCAGCTTTTGTAGATGCTGGCAGGTAATTCACATAACAAAGGGGGCAGTCAGCTTGCCATCATTTATAAGCTCGGGAAACTGTATGTGTCCACTGCCAGTAGCTGTAACGAGCTCAAAATATACCACAAATGTAATTTTTAGAAGTCGTTAAAGCTCTTAAGCACACACCATCCAAATACAACCGTTTCAGTCTAGCACCAGCTACAGCTCCCAGAGAGCGGCACAGTTCAGGTTTAACAACGCTGGGGAAACACCCAGTGTACAAGAGATCCTCTCTTAATATTCCCATCACATAAAAATCAGCACCCTGGTCTCTCCCTGATACTCAATAGCCCTATAAAAATTCAGAAAAAACCCCAACCGTGGGTGGAGGCTCCCTCGTGCCCTGTCCCACCACAGACCCCTGAGAAGTGGAGCCCTTCACTCAGGGACACTCCCTGGTGGGATGGCAATGCACGCACAGGCTGCCAGAAAGAGAAGTTCCCCAGTGACACAAAGACCTGTGTCCAAATGAACCAGAGAATTTAACAGTTTAGGAAAACAACTGCTTAAGAGAAAAAATCAGAGCCTGTGGGTTATCCTGACTCAGGCAGGACACTGAGCTGACACACAAGTTCCACATTTGAAGGAAAACAAAGGGCACTTTCTCTACCCATATTTTGACAACATTGAAGCGATCACGGTTCCACCACTAGGACACAGGATGCTGATCCACAATGGCATCTGACAGTTTAAAGCACCTTGACAGGCACCATCAGTGTCAGCTCTGTATGGGTCAGATACAGCAACATGTGCTAGCTGGGATGAGATGAAGACAGCAAACGCAACTTCTAGTTTACAAAGTGAATTTGCTAAATATATACAGATCAAAATACAACTGAAATTATTTCAAAATATAACATGTATTTTTAATAATAATTGTACAACTGAATATCTCTTGATATATGTATTTATTATATATATGTATTTAAGGGACATCAGGAATCCTCCAAGTTGCATAGAGAGATAACTGGAGTTTTCTAACCAATAGTCTGTCCCCAAGTCCAAGAAAAAACATCCATTTTGTGTCACTCTGTAAATAAGAAATACTGCACTGCTTAACTGACCATCCTGACACAAAGACCACTGTGGCCTTTAGTGTCAGGAATAAACATCCAGGCAAGGCAGTTTGGGGCACTGCCAACCCAGGAAAGATAAGGTCTCTCCAAACCCCTCACTAGAACCAAGGGCCCAGAGGAAAGGCTCCCACCCCTCGTGTTACAATACAATCTGCAGCACCTGAGAGACCCAGCTGCTCTTCCTTCATTCTTTGTTAGTAGAGCCATTGGCAGTTAGAAGCAAGAAATGTGTGAACTTCTGCTGAAACTTACGCTTTCGTTACAGGCTTTTTAATTCCTCTGAACCAGTCCATGTTGTCAGATTGGCACAAACTAGATTCCCAACTTCCAGGTTGTGTTAATTAACTCAACTGCCGAGTACAGCAGTTTCTGATATCCATGTCTCAGATAAAAATGTCACAGTTGCAAGGGAGGGAGGGGATGGTGGCAGAAGTTGCTAAAGTTCCTATGCCACCTGCAGTTTTTGCCTACACTGTCTCTTCCTCCAAGGGATGGGAGATGACACTGATCCAGTTTTTGCACATAAGCCATCCTCCTTTGGTGGGGAACCATCTACAAAGATTCAGTTACGTTTCCCCCACACCCTCTCTCCCCCTTTTAATAGTGACAACTTTCCAGCACAGTTCTGCAGTGCTGCTCAGGCACATGTTCATGCAGGACTAGCTCCTTTTCCTCAGAAGATGAGTATCTTCAATAAACTTGTAACTCTACCTGCTGATTTTTCAAATAACCTCTTCATAGGTGATAATCTTGTTGCTGCTCAAAACAACATTTGGAGAACAAACCCTCTTTGTATTCACACGCCATCACCTGAACATTATTAATTACTTTTACAGCTGCATAGTTTTTGGTCCAGACAACATGCTCCTCAGGTGTAGCTGGCCTTCTCTACCCAGGTGCCAAAATCCCTACCAGGCTGGTAGAGAAGAGAGCTGGGACTCAGGCTGTGATGGGTCTGCCCTGACAGCACAAGCATAGCAGTGCCAGGTTCCACACAGCCACTCCAGGGTGAAGCTGGCACAAAATACAAAGCAGTAAATTCATATGAACTCTGTCACAGTTAGGGACATCTTCAGAGCCATACAGAGTTTAGTCCAGATCAAAGATGGGGGATAACAGGACACACAGGTAAGACAAAGAGCACAGTAGTTCAGCCCCCACTTTAGCAGGATTTAGATGATAATGCACAACCAGAACGATGCAGAGGGAATGAGGATTTGAGGCTGAGGATAAGAGACAGCAAAGACTGAGATGACATTGTGGCACAGAGGGGTAACTGCAGCAGGACAGATGACCAACCAGAGGGCTTCACTGAGCTGCCAGCCTACACAAGGAGAGAGCTGGACACCTATTTTGGCAGACTAATGCCTTTTAAACATCTTGACATGCCTCCATTTGTGAAGTGACACTAAAATTGGTTTTCTACACACAGCACCCCAGTGTGCCAACCTTCAGCTGGGCTCAAAGCCCACACTGCTGAGGTGGCCTTGGCACAAGGAGCACCAGAAACAATGACCCCACATGCTTCTAGCCCAGTCTCCCACCACCATCACTGTAACACGATGCATCTTGCCCTGCGTGCACAGCCAGCAGCTTGGCAAAGGATCCACAGCTTTTGGCAATTTGTCACATCACTCAAAATAAAAGGCATATCACAAGACTGCTTGCCATCTATCTCTGGCTTATTTTAGTCAAATGCAAGGATTAAGCAAGGTATCACTCAAGTCTTTTCATGTCACCTTTCATTTTTCTAATCTCTTTTATTTTGTGCCAAAGTCAGTGTTGTTCTGCGTATATATTTGTTGGCCTATCTCACCTCCTATACACATACACACACGTGGGTTTGCACGCATAAAATCCCAGTAGAAATGAAGGAATAATATTTAGACCTGAACTGCAGAACTTTGAATTGCAGTTTAAAAAAAAAAAAAAAAAAAAAAGAGTTTATATCAAAGGAAAGCAGCTCACTGCACTTGTTTTCCAGATGAAGTTTGGTGAGCCTTGAGTCCCACACTGAGTGCAGAAGGGTCTCATCTCTAAACACACCGTTGTGAAACACCTGCAGGAGCAGAGTCCTGCTGCTGAAGGAGAAAGAGCAAAGTGAGAAAATTGGCAAAGATGCACATTTCTGCTCAGATGACTCTGGCCATCAGCTCTTTTGCCAAGAGCCAAATGAGTCACTGGGTCTGCCATGTCCCCATGGAAAATACTACAGCCTCATATCAAGCACTTTCCATGCCAAATATTTGTGCAGGGGTTAGATCCACAGCATCTAAATATTCATCAGCAGGAGGAACTACGTTGCCTCTCACAGACCCTTCCAGTTGTATTTTCTTTGCACCCAAATAGGTGTTACAGGCTGGAGAAAAGACAGAAAATTGTGCATGCTCCCTGGATGAACAGAAGCTATGAACTGGGTTTGGTTCTGCAGGGGCTGTGAGCTGTGGGAAGGTGAGTGCTGCTCATCACAAGCAAGAGTGCTGCAGGTAGGCAAGTGCAGGTCCATGTGGATCCCTGTGCCTGGATGGTTAAGCACTGCCTGATCTGAATGCCTGAACAATTACTTCTTGCCAGCCAATGAAACACTTCTGCTGAGACATTATTCAACAAAACCTCAGCAATAAATTATTAATAGGAGACAAAATCTCTCCTCTTTGTTTGGCCATCCTGGGACTCCATTCACTACCACGTCTATTCAGAAACTCACAGTATCATAAAGGAGCAAGAGATGTGTTCCCTGGTGATCTTTGCTCTCCCTGTCCCTCTTAGTCTCTGCTATTGCCAGCATTTGCAGATTTAAGATTACCTGGGTGGCCTTGATGTATATTTTAAACACACAGAAATATTTGTTCTAAATCCAGCTCATGTCTTGGAATTTTTCTTGGCCAAGAAAACAGTCACCTTGTCAGAAACACCATTAAGCCTTCAAAAACTTGCAGGGAACAGTCAGGTACCCAGAGAGGTCATGCTATACTTGTTGGAGACTGCTCACTACATCCTCCCTGGAGCAATGCTCCAGCAGCATGGCTGAGGGCCAAGAAGAACAGGATATTCCAGTTTATTAACTGGGACTCCCAAGGGACTGGGATTACACTCTCTCTACCCTAGTACACACTGTAGAAGAAACTTGAGAAGTTTTCATCACCAGACACAACTGACAAAATCCACGGAGTCTTTTAAAGAGCTCTGGTTCCTGCCTTTGGGCTAAGGCAAGACGGACAAAACCCAGTGCATTCACCATTTATGGAGGAAGCATTTATCAACTAGATCGGTAGAGAACAGCACTCTGATAGGGACAAGAAAGACCTGCCTATCCTACCTAATGATCGCATTTGGTTTCCTTAGTTTACAAAATACATTGATCAAAACAACTTTGCATGCAAATTGCACACTTTTACCTCCTTATCTTGACATAAGGCAGCACATCCCTTAAAAGTAGCCAGGTCTTTCCAGCCACAGTCTGGAGAGGTCTGAAAGTTTGAAATACCTCTCTGAACTGCATCAACAAAGGAAATGCAAACAATGTGGGGACTAGACACTAGGAAAAAT
This sequence comes from Serilophus lunatus, assembly GCA_013399895.1. Lineage (NCBI taxonomy): Eukaryota > Metazoa > Chordata > Aves > Passeriformes > Eurylaimidae > Serilophus > Serilophus lunatus. Next base: position 3,159,019 of record VXBA01004775.1, on the reverse strand, counting down.
ACTCAGTCTCTCCACTAAAAGATAAATATATTTACCTAGCTCTGGATATGAGTAGACATGAGATGAGTATAGATGAGTATACATGGAGTAACATATTGAGCCCTGCACTTAAAGGCAGGAATGAAGACTCCATGCCACACAAACCACTCCTGCCTACTGCTCTTGCTGGACTACCACTGTAAGAAGATGACGACAATTAACGAGAGTTACCAAGACACTACAGCTTATGTTTAATCTGTTTCTGCAGTTTCACAAATTGAGCACCAATGTGCACATGTCCACAGAGATATGCTGGGAGATAAGATGTGAGGAATTTGGGGGGGGGTGTCAGAGGAAAGTCTAACCAACATTTACAGTTTAAGAAATAAATGATACACAGAATGTAGCAGCTTTGCAGGGACTCGTGAACTTGTGCTCTTGTTTAAAATATAGACAGCCTAAATTGTGATGCAACTCCTTTGGCAACAATCTACACATGATGGAATATATTGTTACCATTGTGCCTAATTACATATAATGTTCCTAAGATTCTGCTAGGCTGCTCTGCTATCCACTCTGTAGCACGACAAGGAACAAAGCCATGGCCCTTGCCTAACTGCAGGAAAAAGGACTGATGTGAAAAGACCCAGATAAATCTCACTCACACAATAGTTTTAGAGTACTATAGAGTATCCATTCAAAAATACTTCCACAGTGCACTATAATGATCCTTAAATTAATGCTGTGATTGGACCCAGTTCTTCCAAAGATTATCAGAAACTGTGTTTAAGGTGCTTTAGAATAACAATCACTGTCCGATATATAGCTTTTCTTCCTAAAGAAAATGAATACTTTATAGTGACACTAAATTCATTTCAGTTTAGGTCAAGTCAGATAGTCTGTATGTACATCTTTCAGGAATCTTGTTTTTATCTCTCCAAGTAGTCTTAAAGTATTTATTCGAGGCTCTGCCACCCAAGTGAGGGGTCCAGATGCTGCAGGTCTCCCAAGCAACTGAAGGCTGATTGTCACAAATGCCTGAGGTGAAAAAAGGTCATTTGTGGACATCATCCTGCAAAAGTGCTATTTGCACATCGTTTCGCTACATAAAACCACTTACACCAGAGCTAACATTGATCACAACTACATCATAAAATTGTGGATTCCTCCCCCAAGGAGTGAACTGCATTAGCAATTTAATAATTGCATGCCTGCTGCATTCAGCAACCTCTCTCTTGATATATCTAATCAGCATTAATTTAAATGCAGGATAATTAACAGATACACTCATGGATGAGTGCTGAAATGATCCCTGAAAACGTAACCACTTGATGTCTTGTAGCATGCACTAACAGTTGGAGTCCTAGTAAGACAACACACAGCAGCAGAGGAAAAAATCTTATTATGGGTAATAAAAAAAGGATTTAAGAAAACATGCATTTTTCAGAGCAGAGACTAGAAACAAAACATCTGGGTGTTTTCCCCTTCAGTAGAAGACTAAAACAGTAAAGGCCACCTATCTTTTTCTTTCCATGTTTTGTGTATAAATAAGTCAATATGTTGGTAAATTAACTATCCAGATATTTGCCACCAACATGCAGGCAAATAACCCATGGTATTGCTTCTAGATTTCGTATGTGCTGGCCCACAAAAGCACAAATAGCCCAGAAAAATATATCTGCAGACAGTCAAAGCATGTCCAAGTGAGAGCAGTAAATCTGAACCACAGTCAACATATGCTAATTTACTTGCCAGGCTCTTGGGACTCAGGCAGATTCCAGCTTCTTTGCTCGAGTAAACACCTCCTAGTAGCCTGTGTCAGTTTTGCCTCAGCAAGGAGAGTTGTTTTGCAGGCTACTAAGCATTCTCAAAAAACTCGTAAAGCAGTCATTGAGTCAGTGGTTTCACATATGACAGACGCTGAGAGTGCTTCAGTTACTGGAAAATGCTTGGTACAAGATCCCATGGGAGAGGCAGAGCGGGCAGAAGAGCCCCAGGAGATGTGGCAGCTGGATGTGTCCCATGCTGAGAGGGCCAGGAGCAGGATGCACATCACCCCCACGTATGGGAGTCGACCTGATCTGAAAGCCACTTGGTGCTCTACAGCGGCACTGAGTGCAGAGTATGTCCCAGCTCTCAGGAGAACTCGTTAGCTCAAGGTCAGAACGACCCTAACAAGGCTTCTCAGCCTCTGCCTTACAAGGTGTGGTGCTCCCCTGTTTGAGTGCAGGCAGCAGGAGCTCACAGCTGCTGCAAAAGCAGCCACACAGCCAGAGAGGAGGTGACCTCACCACGAGAAGGCAGGGGGAGCATCAACTCCAGGGAAGAAACCAGCACGAGCTCACATGCCCACGTGAAAGCCTCTGCTCAGTGAAATGGATAGTGGCCTGTTTTAAAAACAAGAAATATCTCATGACAATGAATTGTGAACTCCTGTGACATGAGAGGGTCAGATCAGAACAGTCACCTCAGCTGAGCTGAGCAGCTTTGTAGGCTGTTAAGGTGAAATGAACGGTTCCTAACACCATGGGCCCCATGAGGGGATGAACACAAAATTTATTTTGCTACCTTTGCATTTTACTGGCACTCGATTAAATACAGAGAGGAAAACAAAGAGATAGAACTGGTGCTGCATTGAAATAAACACAAAAGTGAGATTAAATTTGGGATCACAACCATTCCTGTAACATCATTGTGAGAACATGATTCTTCTGTCCAGTATACCTTATGTTACGCCTCTCAGTGCTACTGACTGTGAGTCTAACAGTATTTTACACAGCATGGAACCAAATAAGAAGATGTGACATTTGAAAAATATGCAGCGATATCAAAGCTGACTTATTAAGACCATCACCAAGTTAAAACATTCATGTTCTCACTGACATTTTTACTTTCTGGCTAACAGTTTGTCTTTATAGCAGGTATTACTAATATGTAATTAAGTTTATATAAACGAAGGAAGAAAATCACATGCTATTTTGATTCACCTCTTAAAAGTACCCCAGGGCAATTTTAAATATGAAGAATGTCCACAGTTATGGTTTTTATAAAATACACTTTAATCTTGCACTCTATTTAATGATTTTGCCAGCAGCAATTTCTTATTGCACCTCCTCTTTGTATTCAAAGCTTACCTACTGCAATAAGTCCTTGTAAAGAAACACATTAATTAAATATGCCTTAGTTTCACCAGGCTAGGAAAAGACTATTAATCATCTCACAGGCACAAGCACAGCATAATACCTGCTATTGCTCATGGGCACCTCACACAAACTGACTCCTGCCACATGATGTAATTGCCTCCAACAACCCTGAGCACACAAAGAGGCTTTCTCTTGTCAGCCATTCACTCACTTCACTTAGTGTGAAGCAGTTGATGCATTTATGAGATGTAATGGGCTATTTTTTTCTGTTTTAACAACACTATACCAACATCTAGTGAAATACATTTGTATTGTCCACCCTGCTCGCCACTGGACATACAGAGGGCTTGAGTGGGGTGGGGTTGTTGGTCTTTCCTCACCAAATCCTCTGAGGAGCTCTCACCAGCACTGAGGCGACTAAGTGCCAAACAGCAAATGAGTTTGTTATGGGCAGGGTCATTGAAAGACAGCACTTTTTAAGGGGGGAGGGGGGGGAGAAAGATGACAAATTACAACAGTGACTGATGGTCTCATATCAGACATCTGAGGTACTTCATTCCCAGGTTTCTCATGTCATTGCTGAGTTGGAACTTGAGTTGGAACGAAAATGTGTTTCATGTGCATTCCATGGATATTTGTCACAAACTGTTAATATTTTATGGTGTGAGAAAGGTAGAAAAGAAGTTGCTTGCATGGATTAGAAATTAAACAAGTCAATTATTCCTTGCCCTTGACTAGATGTTGTAAAAGCTCTTCAATATGTTCATAATATGTGCTAGGCAGCAATTATTTTTCATGGAAAATATTTCAGTGATATCCTACTTGTACCTCCACTAATCACAAGTCACCCTCAGAGGTGCAAACTTCTCATTTAACTATCATTTAAAAACTGAAAAAGTTTAGAGTAACTCTGATTGTGTTTAAAGTGACTCTGAGCATGAGGCATTTATTTTACCTAACACAGCTAAAGATATTCAATTAATGTTCAGAAACTGCCTAGTGAGCTTTTCTTTTTGGTCCTGTTTAGCTACTTGCCTCAGTTACGCTGCATGGAATATGTCAGTCCATTCCATAATGCTGAAACTGGCCTTTTCCCTTCACCAAAGGTCCTTTTAACTGAACCAACACTCACTTCCCCTCACTCTCATGGTGAATCAAGGTATGCAAGAAACCAGAGCTGACCCAGGTCTAACCCTTTGCTACCACCAGTGGCCTCTCCCACCCACTTTTGCCCTTCAGCCCCTCTGTCCCTAAATCCTTTTCCCCTCTCCTGCTCAAGATATGTTAGTGCTCTTTCCAGCACCACAATGCTGAAGCATGCATCTCCTACTACTCTTGCTACCGGTGTTGCATGCTACATTTAGGAGTATATTTGATGAGCAATTTAGTAAAAATTCCCTCTCACCAACTGACTTGCTCTGGGACGTCAGCCAAGGGAAAGGCGCTGGGAGGTAACAGGAAGATGCTGTCAGACAGGGCAACCTGTTTAATGGGAGCTGGAGGGAGGGAGTAGCAGGGACAAAGGAAGGGGAAATTAAAGTGGGATCTATCAGCGCAAGGCGGGAAATGAGTCTGTGAAAGAAGGTGTGAGTTGAATGTTAACAACCTGATTGCTCGGCTCAGGTCCTCCCATTGCTTTCTGCTGTAGCTGTACCAGATCCTCTCCTCTTTCCATCCTTGGCTGTCCCTGGGTGTCTTCACCCAGGCTCAGTCGTACAGCTGTGTCATACTGTGACAATTTGGGGTTGGTTGGTGCTGAACCAGAAGCTAAAGCCTGGTAAGTAACAATTACACCACACAGTGTGTCACTGCACACCGTGTGGAAGGACAAAAAATCCTCTTTTTAGCTGTTTGGGCAGGGCTCCACTTTAGAAACATAATCCTGTCAGATCTACAATATTCCTCACATTTTTTAATGACAGCCCCTCCTGCCCTGTCCCTTCCCAAAGAGATGCTCTAGTTCTCATTTTACAGAAGAAGTATCTGAGACACAATGACCTCAGGCAGGTCGTTTTCAGAGTGCGTGGAGCAGAACAGACAACCAAAACCAGGTCCCTGAGTGTACAAACCACAAGCTGTCTTTCCTCTTCCGTTGAGTCTTAGGTAAATTCCCTTCTGCAGCTTCCAAATCAGAGATGCAACTAGATATACTTGATGAATATCAGTAAGTAGGGGTAATGTATATATCTCATTAATAAAAGAACAACATTTTGCTTCAGTATCAGTAAGACAGTACAAAAAGACAAGCTAGAAGAGCAAGGGTTTGTTTATAAGGTTAACAGGGGACATGAGGGGGTGCTTTCTGTGCTTACCTTCAGCACTGTGATATTCCATGCAAAACTCTCAATGGCTTTGCTTAATTTTCTTCCTTTCAAACCTTCCTTTGTCCCAAGGTTATGAAGCTCTTCATGGAATTCCATTCCTAAAAACACAGATCGTTACATCACCCAGTGCATGGTTGATTTTCCCTATAAAACATTGAGTGAGCATTTTTAGTTCTGCAGTAGGTACTTCCTACAACCTCCTTCTGTGCTGTCTCCTGCAATCTTGGGTATGTGACCCTTTGTATGTGACCCTCCTTGCCCCTTCTGGAGTCCCTCACACACTGCCTGCAGTCTGCATTGCAGCAATAGTACAACAAAAGGCAGTCGATTGTCACTCTCCTTGAACAGATGATTTTGCCCCTTGGAAGGCTCTCTGACAGACTTGGAAGACACCTGCTCAGCACAGCAAATACAGACTGCAGTGCACATCTCCTCATTAATCTTAATCACAGTGATATAGAAAAGCCCTTGTACTTCACAATGATAAATTATGTCAGAAACACATAACTCTAAACACAGGATTGCTATTCCTGCAGCAGAGAGAACTGAGACTTCCAACCACAGCCCTGCTACATTTCATTGCTAGTTTCTGTGGCAAACATCTGCAAATATGTTGCTGAATACAAGAACTCAGGAAATCTGGGAGCAGATTAAAAACCTTAAGGTATCCAATTGGCCCATCAATTTCACAAGATTTGCACTGTGTATGCAAACATTTCTCTGTGTCTGGTGAAAATGGAGAAAGTGCTGCTGGTGTTCCCTTAATTTGTACCTTACAAAGGCCAAATTGGCACCAAATCACTCCAAAGCCACCTGAAGCCCATCCTGGCTGACCAAATCAAGCTCCATCTCCAGTTGTTTCATAGCTCTCCCTCCTCTAACATTTTAAGCTAATTATCACTCACAAATTTGAGCTTTGTTGAAATTACATCAAAGAAATGCCTACTGAGAGAACATCTGCATGGTGTAGATGCAGAGGGGCTGCTTAGCTGTTGCTGAAGGACAGTCCTAAGGCAGGCTTGCACTTAGCATAGCTTGCCCAAAGCACTCCTGGAAGACTAACAATAGGTTTTTTCTTGCCCTGTGCCAACTCCAGGAGCTCAATAACAGAGAGGCAGTTCAATCCCACACAATACAAGATTCCTCTATTGTTTATATTTTGAAATTTCGCCCACTCAGAGGTTTTGCCTGTCAAGGGTAACAGAGTTCCTGCAGTAGATCCTTTGGAAAACAGTCTAAATAACTGCACCCCAAGCAAGATCTCCTTGCAGGTGTGCCCCATGCCAACTGAATTACAAATCATTTCACTTCAATTAGTGAAAGAAAACCTTCAAATTACTCACTTTTTGTTCTGGAAAAAAAAATAAGATGGCTAACGGATCTTAGCTTCACATGGACAGCCCTGGCTTTATGCAGCATCCTTTTAGTTGCTTTTCCCTCTGGATCTCACTTCTCCACTTGGAGACAGTGCTGTCCCAGAGAGAGGAGCCAAAAACATTTGTTAGGCTGCAGGTAGCAGCACCAATGAAAGCACTTATCAGGTCAGCCTTCCAAGCTGCTGCTGGCCACTGGGCCCTGGGCTGAGCCTGCACATTTAAAAAACCAACGAAACCAGTCACTTGAAAAAACACCTGGGAAAGTGGGCAGGACTCTGAGGCACAGGTAAATCAGACCCAAACAGGCTATGATGTGAAGCAGAGGTCTGGTGGGAACACATGTTCAAAAGGAGCAGAACTGGGGTGAGGTGAAGGACAATGTCACAGGCAATTGTACCTGACACCTGTCCGTTTTGAGTGCTTCGTCTTGTCACAGAAACTGTTACATAACCATTTGCCTGGGTAACATTTACAACAAACTAATTGGCATTTTTGTGTGAGGAGGGATACCCTTTCTCCTAGTCCTTTCTGCTGTCTTAATCCTCAAGCTTCAGAGAAGCACTTCATACCTCTCCAGCTGTCTTCTCAATCAGAAATTATATTTTAAGGCTAATAGAGCAAAACAAATGAAAATACAAGTGGATACAGCAGTAAAGAGAAGAAACTTGAAAAATTCCTACTTTTCCAGAGAGAATGAAGGAGAGAGGAACTGTGTGAAACTCTGGGCACCAGCATGGTAGCATGGTACTGCATGATGTTCCCTGTACACATCTCCAGCCCCCTGCTCACAAAGACAACAGTGAGTTCTGCTCTCTGTGCACAGAGCAAGCTGGGCAGAAAGGTGTCTGATGCTGCTGAGGTGCTACATAGTTTAGTGCAAAGTATTGCTCTTAAATTATACCATCCAGAGAGATCATTCTGGTGCTTCATCTTCTCATTACTGTCCCATTCCTAAACCCTCTTACACACAATCAAAGCTTTGGGCTGAGGAATTTTATGCTGCTTATGCAGACACACAGAACCCAAGGCATTATGCAATGATGAGGCCCATGAAATCCAGCAAGACATCGCCACTTGCCTCTCCTCCCTTTGCTACCACAGTGCCAGCATGACTAAGGAGCAAAGACTAGATTCCACTTTGCTCTTGCACCACATAAAAATCTAGTTAAAGGCTACTGTTGAAACAGTTTCTGAATTTCTTCTAATTAAAAAGATTAAAACATTTACTACAAAACAGCAGATTCATTCATTATTTACATTTAATAGAAGCAAATAACTGTAGCTTGCATCACTTGACAAATGCAAAAATGCCCATCACAAACAATAGTGTTTATAATTGTTGTGGCCCCAGAAGACCGTGCCAAGAAGATGAATTAAATGCAGTCACAAGTGTTTGTGTTACTGACCTTCATGGCTTAGTACAGGTTAGGAAAGGTACAGCTGTAGAACTAAATGAACTGAACATAAATTTAACTTCTGCAGTGTAAACTCCTAATGGAAATACACTGCCTATGTTTATTCAGCACGGTTTCTGACACATGAAAGGTGATGGATTTAGTTTTGGAGGATTACCACTACCAAATGTGGACTTTTATCTCTCCAGCAGGACTTACTCTTGTGTATCAGTGAAAACTACAGGAGACATCTCCCAGTTCTAAGTCTAGCCTGCTATCCTGAATAGTGATGAAGAGAGGTTTGCATGAATAAGCTGAACTGTGAATCACAGAAACTTTAGTGATTTCTATCATCCTGAAACAGGAGTAAGAACCTGCAGCAGAGCAGAGAGCACATGTGTGGACACTTCTGAAACCATCTCTTCCACTTCTACTGGCACATACTAGACAGACTCCCAGTTCAGACAAAGACACCAGTATAACACACCAGCAATGTCAGATCTTCTTTACACCTGCTTACAGTGGTTTGCACCCATACCCCTGACAAACACCATGTGTAGTCACACAGATTCACTGTGACAGAATAGAATTATATTGGCTCAAGTTTACAAGGTCTAAAACAACCCTAAACAGCAAAAGAAAGTAAAGACAGGCATCAAAGCTTGGTCCTGTGGGTATCAAAACCTCTTACCTCCTCTGTGTCCAAGGGAACAGCTGAGATAAAGAATGGCACTCAGTAAAAGCAAGACACCTTCTCACCCTCTCTTTTTAATTGAATGCCTTTCTAGTTCATTTGACTAATTTAAATGCTGTCAGACATTTTAGAGTGGTAGAGCAGATGGAGAAATAGTTTTTAAGGTGAAAGCTGAGTATTTTCCCTGATCCCATGCCTGCATTGCTACTGGAAGATGAGCCTTCAGGACAGTAGAGTATGCCAGGGAAAGACTGGAACGCTCACTTACATACCTGGGGACAAATGCTACATTAGTCACAAACTGTAAGTCAATGATAACACATTGTTTCCCATCTTCCATCCAGAAATGCACAATTAAGACGGATTACCTGCTTTCTGGCACTGAACAATCTTGTCGTGAGTGATGTCTGCCGTCTCAATAAGAACCCTGCTCTCTTGAATCATCTGTCCAAAAAAAAAAAAGGGGGGGAAAAATCAACATCTAGAGCACAGAAAAGTAAAAAGGTTGAAACTTGAGAGGTCTGCTCTTCAAGTAATACTCTAAGAACTGGATTTCTCCTTCTTTCTTCCTATCAAAGCTCCCAGATCCAGATCAACATTTTGCTCCAAAAGTTAAAGAACGGCTGTTTTATATGAGTGAAACACCACTGCAAATAACATGAAGGAAATGTGATTTCAGAAAAAAACAGAATTAGCAGACAAAATTCACTCTATGTGAAATTAAGCTCTTTCTAATTAGTACTTTTTGTGAAACCAAAGGAGAAATAAATATAGTCTTATAATGGTTATGAAAAATGTTACCAAGTCACGAATAGAACTGACTTCAAGAGGTATTTAAGCCTGTGCTGAACTTTATGCTCTACAGCAGTTCAGACAGCTACAGTATTTCTCTTTGGAGAAACTCAGACCCAAATCCTATCCTGTCCTCAATATTTCTACTGAAGTTTAATGGAAAAGGAAGAAAAACCCAAAACAAACCAAAAGAGGCCATTTCAACAAGTCTACTCACAGGTTTCAGAAGATCCCTACACTTAAGCACCATCTTAGAGCAGCCCATTATCAGCAAACAAATGAAGAGTCCATTAAAATTACAAGTTTCCTGAGCCTCTCTGCCTGCAAATGCTAGTATCTTTTGATAGCAACAAGCCTCCAAACCCCCTAGAAAGCCCAGGAAAGCAAGAAAATTGTTCCAATGCTATATTTTGTGAAATTGCAAAGGTGGTACATACGTCTGTTATGGAAGGCAAGAACATGCTGTATAACAAATTATGCCTGAGATTAATCTCACTCTCCTGGGATGTACACCACAAACCTCAATCAAATCCAAACAGCATGAGAGTGGTGCCAGTTAGAAATGAGGCAAACTGAATACTGCCTAATGTTACAGCCTGAAATTACAGAAGCCACCATCTGAAAGCTTTGCCAAAATGCTGCAACTGCTAAAAGCCTTCCTACTTTCAAACACACTAAACATGAAAACACAACCAGTAGGTTTCAATAATTTTAGTGGAAGACAGCATAACAGTATTAAATGAACATTTTCAAATTAGCACATCTTACTGTTCTAATTAGACACAAGGGAGGAGAAAAGCTTCCACTTGTCACACACAAACTCCCAAATTCTGGAGAAATTCAGATCCAAATTTTGCTCCTCATGCCATCTTTATGTCTAATTAAATGTATTAAGACAGGCTGCATTTAATAAAAATACCTATGCCTTTCCTTTGATATAGAGAACACATAGAAAACAAAACTCATTATCAGCTTCACAGGAGAGTGAGAAAACCCTGATACATCTGCAGCATGCAAAATTGCTTTTTAACAGAACATGCCCAGTGGATATGCCTGAGACTGAAATTACTTTTGATAGTATCCTTTGCCTCTCATTCTTATTACTTGCTTGTTCACGTATCACGTTCATTTTTTCCCTCTTTGATATTTTCACTTGTCATCTGGAAAGAAATGACAATTTCTATCCACTCTCTGGCTTTTCTGTACCACAGCACGTTGTACCATTGACATTTTGTGCTGAAGAACAAAAAAAACATAAGAGAGTCTCAAAAACCTGCAAGTACCTACAGAGGCAGCTGGAGGCCAAACATGCACCTCCTGCACAGGCACTGCCTGGCCACGTGTTATCAGCATCTCCATGGCTCCTGCATCCCACGTACCCTTGGGTCCCCAATGGATCTGTGCCTGCACTTCCCACCCAGCAGCAAGGTTTGCCCTATGAGGGCTATTGCATCTAAGCTGGTACAGGACACCCAATGTCAGACTCTCCTACACTTAGATGTCTAAATCAGAATGTGACTTGTGAATTTTTTAAGCATACACATGTATACATATACATACATACATATATATATACATACATATATATATGCATGGCTACAGAAGATTATCCTACCACACACAAAAAAGCAAGCTTGAGAATCAGGCTACTACTGGACCCACTCCCAGGAGTTTCTGGCATGCTTGTTTTAGAATTCTCAGACATGAAAGTATTATATTCATTTTTTAAGAGAAAAGTGGCACTAGGATGTCAATTTTCCCTTGCTGCAGAGCAGGTAGAGCAGTCCTCCACTCCTTTGATGCTGACATCAAAGTCTTACTGCTCTCAGCTCAGCAAGAACAAACAATTAAAACCAGATCATATAGCAGAATTTAACCTGTTCCTGTCTTCCTGCTCGGCAGTAATCTTCACAAAACTAAGCAGCTTTTATCCTAAAACAAATCCTTAGAGTGGTTTCAGAATTCCTCAGCTCAGTGACTGGGGTTAGGGGACAACCATAGTGCACCACCTGGAATTCCCCCTCACACTTTCCTCTAGAAAATAATGCACTAAGTGGAAATAACAATACGTCCTGGGCCAATTATGACATATGGTTTTGGCCAGCCTACGATGTCTTCGTCACCTGTACTAACACAGTGGGCAGGACCAGGGATCTCTACATGACAGGACAAACTCTTCTCCCAACAAGAGCTGCATGTGCAGCTAGACACAAGTGGGCACAAGATCCTGCTTCCCAACACTGGCATAAAAGACTGTAACAACAGGCCAGTGCAAGGACAAAGCCCAGGTGACTCTCTGTGAAGAACCAGAGACTGATTCGTATACATGAGAGTACAACAGGCAAGTAACTGCTATCCAGGAATAAAGTGATAGCATAGTCAGGGCATCTGGATACTTTTTTCTTATTTTGTCACTGGTTCTGAAGTAAGTCCACAGTTGGCCAGTCTAAATCATCCTCTGCTTTTCCAGCTGCCACAACATCCAAAACCCTGCTTGAGGATGTTGAAAACCAGAAACCCTAAACACAACATGGAAAGCAGTGAAATTTTCTGCTGGGAAGGTAACTCCATAAACCACATGACAGCCTGAGATTTTCAAGCTCAGTTTTGCCAGTAATGTCTTAAAACCCAACGTGCCTCAAAAGTGAAGAGTGAGCTTTCTGATGTTTGCAGCATGAATTTCCATGCACCTTTACTCTGCTCAGAGGCGCACTGAGCAGCCCTTCAGGCAGCTGTGCGAGTCCCAGCCATCTGGCTGGAGCCCATCAGGCTGCTGTTTAATGTCAGCTCCCAAATGGCAACTCATTTTGGTGAGTGACTCTCTGAGCGAGAGACATCCTTCTGCCCCAGGAAACTCATGTTCCACCAGAGCATGTTAACTCCTGAACACTGAGCTTCAAGAGACTGACCCCCAAGCAACTTACACTTAAAAGCAGCCCTTAGAGGATGGATGGATGGATGGATGGATGGATGGATGGATGGATGGATGGATGGATGGATGGATGGATGGATGGATGGATGCTGGTATCTGGGTCCACTTGGACTCAGTGAGGAAATTTTTCACAGCTGCTGAAGCTGGCAGGATTGCTTAGGACAACTTGCATTTCCCATGTCAGAAAGAAGGTGATAAACTTCACTGAGTCATGTGTTCAGCATAACTACAGGAGAAAACAACTGGATACAAATAAGAGCAAAAGCACACAAAATCTCATTTTGGTATAGGGACTGAGGAAGCTACCTTGCTGACTAGCATTTATACCTATAGGAGTAAACAGGAAGGAAGAAGACATCATTTGAGATCCTGCTAATTTCAGTTCTGGGCCCTGCATCCCAAGGGCTGAGAGCCGTTGGGAGGACATGGTGCTCCTCCTACAGCCCTGTGGGGACAAAGGACAGCCCTGCTCCTCCCTTCAGGGACTGCCGTCATGTTTCCATGGGAGCAGGGACACAAGGATTTTTGCCATTTCGAGAGGTGTTAACCCTCCTGCAGAAGCTGCAGCACCAGAAACACACTCAAAACAAGAAGTGATACAGGGTTGTTCAGATTGACAAAAGATGAAAATGGCACAAATCCCAGAACTACAAGTCACGTTTAATAAACTAATGGGAATGAAGAATAAAAAGCCTCATTTACATAGCTTTGTTTTTTTCTGTAAAATAGCTAGTTTAATATAAATATTCTTAGGCAATGCTGAAAGTAAAAAGCATAAACTTGATTCACCTCAATCCACTTGAAGCAGTCTTACAATCATGCTGGATTCCCATAAAAGCATAGGAAGCAAGAGCTGCCACAAACTCAGGAGCTCTCTCTTCATCTGGTATATGAGATCCAGAAAGTGGAACAGACCATGGGCTGAAAATATAACTGACCTGTCTCACTTCAGTGTCCAAATATAGCATGGAATATAAAATTTAAAATCCTGTTGCTTCATGCATAGAACAATGCTTTACTTTGCCACTTCTGTTAAGTGTTAATTACAAAAATAAATAAATTTTAATTGACATTTAAAATATCTTAATGTCGAGGGCATCATATTACTCACATGAAATTTACAGGGTTATTTATTACATGTACTAAAGGCAGTTTAATCAAAGGATCCGTACAAACCAAGCAAAAAATGTTCTTTTTATTTTAATGAACTCCTGTGTTAAAGACCAATTTCTTCTTTTCATTATGAACTATTCTACAAACTGAAAAGGAGAGAGGAAATTAACACAGCAGAGTCTCCCCCCAAAAAAGACATAAAGAGACAGGAAAAGCTCCTGTGGCAAATTAAAGCACTGCTCCAGCTGGGAAGATAAATAATACAAAAGGGACAGTTCAAGGAATCCTCTCATAAATACTCCTAAGTTTAGAACAGAAACTGACTGAACATCAAACTAAAAAGTTTTCTCTTAGGTGTGTTCTTATGGTCTTTGTCCCAATCTCCTATGCCTTTATTGACAATGTAGAATTTTGCCTGGTTAAGTGGTACCATATTGTCCCTCTATTGCTAAAAAAAAAGCAAAAAACAATCAACCAACCACAAAAAACCCCTAAACAAACAAACCCCCAAACCAAACTAAAATCAACAAACCAAACCCAACCTACAATCAATCAAAAATACAAGAGGTTACAAAAAATAAAACCTATTCAAAAAACAGCTGAAATCCAAATTGAGCTCATGAAAATTTGAACAGGATTGCCTTTAGCATTGAGCATTTCCTGCACACTTTTGGGACAAGAACCATCCACGCAATCAATTGTGTGCCAGCAAGTTTTGCCAAAAAGGAAGAATGTGCACGGGTTGCCAGGGCATGGGAAGGAATGCTGTCCACCAGTCTGTCCATTCCCTTATGTCTGTCCCAGTACACTTCAAGCCAGATTTCTGTATCTGAGCCTATTCCTGCAACAGTCCCGTATGAGGAACAGCTATCAAGGACAGTAACATGAGCTGGAAACATCTGAAACACCTTAATGACACAAACTGCAGAAGGAACTGAATAAAATTTACTTTAAATTCCAATCTCATGTTTCCAGTTATAAATATTTCTGGGAAAATATGGAGTCATAGTGTTGCAGGATGTGACCCGTGCATGAAGACCAGCGCTCTACAGAATAACAGAAGAAATGAAGGAACAGGGGGAGGAGTCATCTTTCAATATGCTTATGCTAAAATAGAGTAACTGAAGTACCCAAATGGAACTTTATTCTGTAAGGGAAGTTCTGATCTGAGTGTTTCCAGGTTCTGTTTTAGAAATGACTACAGGACATGGGCTATCAGAGGGAAACTGTGAGAATGGTGGGTAAATAAGAAAAAGAATTACAAGAAGCAGAGAAAGAAACAGGACTTTCCTTAATAAGAAATGGAAAAAGAAACAGACTTTCCCAGTCTATGTCCAATTTTGGATGGAAAACTCTTTAAAACAAATACAAATTCAAGACAATGTCCATGTACTGGACTGTGTTTGACGTCAGTGCATTATGACACTTCCCTGGCAGTGGATGCTCTGCAATATTCCTTGTCTTCAGCTGCTCAGAGGATTGTGAAAAATTTTCCTTTAGGGATGACTCTGTCCCAGCTGAGGTATGAATTTCAGTGGAAAAGCACACAAAAAATCTATTTAGTCATTTTGCATTTACATAAACTGGGAAAAAGGACTTTCTCCTTGGGAATAAAGAGCTTTCATGCTTGCATCAAGACAAAGAAACAAAACTGAAGATGAAAAGAGCAGCAGACAAAGAGCAGTTCCTCTCCACACACACCTCAGCAGATTTCTGCTAGCATGCATAGACCAACACCCATGTCAACAAAAACACTGCCATTAAATACATCGACTTATTTCCCAGCAGCATCATAGATATTTCTTCTCTCAAAACTCCCCAATCCATATCCACCTCAGCCAAGATGTTCTTAACTACCTCATTGTCTCTCTGTAGCACCTACAGACACCCTGTCCTTCCATCTGCTCCAACACTGCAAGATCAGTTCCAGTAAAGAGGCTTGAATACAGAAGAAAACATTAATGTCAATGTGAGTTTATATAATGAAGAGCTTAGTTGTTCAACCTTTTTTACACTTCTTGTTGTTTATGATTTGAAAACAGGTAAAGATACTTGAACATCTTATTTTAATTTTCTAGATGAATTTCTGTATGCACATGAGCAGGGAGACTGGGTAAAACCAAGAACATTTATTATCACTTGTTTATTGCTTTTGATTTTCAAATGATTCAATCATTGGATCTCAGAGGAAAAATAACACTGAACCAATAACTGAAAAGTAAAGTGCCCAAGTGTCCCCGAGTTCATGCATGCTTGCATCTGCACATGAATGTATTGTGCAGACACGGAAATCACAGTCTGTTTCCAAACAATTCTCAACCAAAAAAAATCCCAACTTCACAGGATAACTGTTTGCAATGAGTAATTCAGCCATCTGTCAGGTCCAGCTGGGCCCCATCCCCTCTCTTCACATTTTTAGGTGTGATCGCTGAACAGCAGCGTTAGTTTGACCGAGGCACACTGCACATGCTGCCCACCTGAGTGACCACTAGCAAGGAGGAGCACACAGGTGGAGTGGGACAGGGAGAGCCCTTCCCTTATGGGAAAGGAAAACTCTGAAGAACAACTCCGTAAACGACATGGTAAGCTGTCCTAGGATGTATGTGTGGGAACCAATGAACAATGTGACTGGAGTTCACTCATCACACTCTATGTATGTCATCAAGCAAAGCTGTAAGTCGAAATAAACCATTCTAAACTGTATTTCTGGTCATTGACACACTTTTCAAAAATGTTTTCTGTGTACTGTCAACAGTCTACCTTATTTTCTTGGTTTTGGCAAATCCTATTCCCTTCTCTGCAGAAACTCCCACACAACCCGGTACCACCACTGAAGCCTCTTCCTACATGAGACATGGCAACAGCAGAGCTCCACTAAACCACTGCAGTGTGTCCACAAAAAGAGATATACAGAGAGTCCTGAAAAATCATTCCGGTCCCTTAAACAAAGCACATTAAATTTTATTCTAATAAGGCCTCTCTCAAAAGAAAATATTTAATGCAGAGCACAATGGTAAAATTAATTGCCCAGGAAAAAACAAACAAACTGCACAAACCAGTCTTTGTCTATCCTGCCTGCTGACAAAGGCTGAGCAGGAGGGAACAGACAGTTAATTGTTTTACAGATCATTGTGGCAGGTCTCTGAGCATTTGCACCTCCATTTCCCTGCCCTGTTTATACCCCATTAAACACACAGGCAGAGTCTATACTTTCAGGAGGAAAAAAAAAAAAAGAAAAAGATATGTTCAGTTGGCAATTTTCTGTAAGGCAAAAAATATTCAAACACATTAGGGATGTTTTTATCAGAAATTATTTTCAAAGCAGACCTTTTAAAGAATGTGACATACGTATCGTTTTCAGAGGTGGTGAGGAAGGACTTGCCCAGCACTCAAGATCCCTGTGCTGTGGAGCCCAGCGTGTGAGGCAGACAAGCAACCACAGCTTCCCATTATGAGATTTAGGGTCGGAATTTTTTCCACTTTACTGTAAAAGGAATTAAAAAGTATAGCCCACTCATACAAGAGACAGGCCAATATAAACAGATTTTATTTTATGCATTCAAAAATCCTCTTACGCCTATTCACTCAAAAAGTGCTTTGAAGTGAAGAGACATTTCTGAGGAATTAAAGACATGCAGCAAGTACTTGTGGATCTAGTTCCTTGAAGCCATATTTACCAACAATATAAAAGACCGAACTGCAGCATATCTCGAATAAAAGCAAATAAATAAGCTGAAATATTTTATATTGCTTTCCACCAACATTCCCTTGTGCTCTCATTTGTACGTAAACACATATGAAATAATTATTAAAAAGAATTATACCTTGGATTATACCTTGGATTACACAGCAAGCAGGAGCCCCTTGTCAACATTAAAACTGCAAACTCCTCCCCACACTGTGATTTCAAATATCAAGATTGATAGAGACAGTTCATTTTTTTAAACACAGAAAAGGCTAAATAGATTTCAATAGTCTGCTGCTGGCATTGTGTCAAAAGGCAAACATCCAAAATACAGCAAAAATATTTTATTAAGTCTGGCTTTTGGTTTTTCAGAAGCAAATAGTTTTAGCAAAGTAAGGGGCAGTTGCAGCCAGACAAAGAGGGTAAAAATAAAGTATCACGTTTTCATTACCAGAATTATATCTCAAATCAATCCTTACATAGGCAAGGCAGAGCTCCCTTCTCATCCTCTGATTTTAAAGTGTTTGCATGGTCTTTCGACATTCAAGTTACATTCTCCCTCATCAGAGACAAATGTGGGAACAAACATTATTTAAAACAACTATACAAGTGTTCTTGTCTACATCCAAAAGAGGCTTTTCCCCTATTCAAATTGAAAAACTGTTTCCAAAGTACAAGGAAGCCTTGAAATGTCCCATGTGTACTCTTAGGTATATAATTACAAAGATAAGAGATGACACATTCACTTTGGTAAAACTCCATTAAGCAGGCCTCTAAAGACAAAAACTTCGTATTTGTGTGGTATTTGCCGCTTCAGAAAGACATCACACCATGTAACAAATCTACCTCAAAAAAATTCAATCTAAAATAAAGCAATCAACTGGACTTGAAAATCCCCATTCTGGTACTGGTACAGCAATCTGATACTTCCAACATTATTCACCATTTTATTCCTTATGAAAAAAAAGCAGCAGAACTAACTGCTGTGCACTGAGCAAGCATCATGATTTAGTCTGGCTGTCATAGTGCAACATTTAAGTCGGGGTTTGCAAAACTATGCAGCTTGCTATGGGTTGCTGCAGACCATCTACAAAGGATGGGGGGGCAACAGGGCAGTCTCACGGCCCGAGAGGAGCAACGTGACAGCAACTTCTGCTGCTGGAAGTCACACACAGCTGTTGCTCAGTCACCCACAGAAGTGACATATGTCAAACAACGAGCAACAGAATTCATCTGGAATGATTCCAGTTTGTGTCTCTGCATTTGTGTAAGTATTCCTGTACCATACTGACCTCTCCTTTGCTGTGCAAGAGAGTAAGCATTTTAAAACTTCCCTTCCAACTTTGCCATGCCCTCCCCAAAAGCAACACTGACTTGGTCTGACAGGGACGCGGGCAGTACTTAACAGCGCTGCTGAGAAGGTGGGGAAGGGGCAGCTCAGCTTTGCCTGGGAACTCCCAGGCTGCAGCACTCTATCTAATGGCCTCGTGCTCTGCTGCGGGAGGCAAGCAAAGGGCAGTGCACAAATCTTGCCCCTTTTCAAGGACAAGGACTAATAATCACCAGTAGAAGCTGAATTGCTGCTGGTTTTGTAAACAAAGTCCTCTTCAAGTGCCAATCTGCGTTAGCCACAACCACGTTTAAAAAAGGACATAGAAACAATGCAGTGTTTAAAGGACAACTTTGCATAGCCCTAGACATTGGAAGAGCCTTGTTTATTTAACTGAAACGTTCGTGTGAAAGCCAGGGAGCACAGCCTCACAACAGCAGGGACGCACAGAGGCAGCAGTGGTGAAGCGCCTACCAGGTCATACGCTGCCAGGACCTTTTTCTGCACGTCGGGCACGGCCCCCAGAGGCTCCAGGTAAGGGAAGGTGTCCTTCATGCAGAGGGTGACGGAGGGTGTGTTGTCGCCGCCCACGAGCCGTGAGGACAGGGTCAGGATGCACTGCTTCAGGCTCGCGATGGGCGGCAGCCCGCACAGCTCCTTCACGGACACCATGGCGTTCTGGGGGAAAGAAAAGAGACACTTCAGCACATGTTCTGCATGACACTCAGTCTCCCCTGCCTGCCAGTACCTCGTTAGCCCTTGTCTGCTTCTCCCCTCTGACGTGGGGCAGGGCTATCCCACTGTCCGTCATCCCTGGGCCCCCCATGGACCACGGAATGCCATCCCACACAGAAATTCCCTGCCAGTCCCAGTCTCTGTCTGTCCCCAAGCATCCTGCCAGCTCCAGGTTTCCCCCAGACCCAGGCACCTCAACTGCTCTTCAGCTACTTTTCACATTGCAAATCCAGCCCAAACAGGGACAAGCTCTGGTTCCCCAGCATATTAAAACATCAGCCCAAAATGCTATTTTCTCTTCCCCACTGCTTAGACCCCAATTGCTTTCGATGCTGTAATCACCTTGTTCTCCCATCATTATCATCTTCCAGCAAGAACAAGTTTGACAGACCTTGTATTTCCCATGAGAAAGGCAAGCAGGAAAAATCCACTTTGTTTTCAGCCTTGCGTTACCACATCATAAAGAAACACAAACACTCTTTCCCCTTCGCAGGTCACGCATAAGAAAATCAATACTGGATATACAGGTCAAACCAAACCAACATGCCAGGATTTATTTATTTATTTATCAAGTCACAGGATGTACAGCTAACATGCACCCATCATTTAGCTTCCTGAGTCGTATAAGGGGTGACCAAGATGCACAAAACCCAAGTAAGCGTACTATAATGACCCATACCTTGCAATTGTTCCTTCCACATCTTGCTGAAGTCATCAGACAATGCCTGGTCAAGCAACAGAGGCTTTTCTCATCAGTCAAATATTTTAGCATGCAGTTAAATCTACAACTGTGTCCTTATGCAGCATTCCCCAGAACATGATCTTTTACTGGAAGATTTGCTTAGAAAGCACATTAATGCTGTTTCTGAGTCAGAATTTTTTCATTTATATAGTTCATATATAGTGCCTGACCTAGACAGAAGGTGGAGTCAGCATTTCAAACTAGTTACTTTCAAGGCCTGAAGGAAAGGCTAGGAAGAGTTTCCCATTCTTAAAAATATGCTGAGACTATTCCCTTGAGAGTGATTTAAAACTTATGTCATTTTGTAAACTTTTCCAGCTGTCAGCATTTCATTTGCTTTAGACTCCATCCAGAAAAGTGGGGTCAATGAAGTGCTATGTGTTTTTCTCCTGTTTTTCAAGAAAGAAAAAATGAATTGTTTCTGTATCTTTACCAAGGAGATAGTTACAGTTGATTTATTAAGACACAGCTATTTATTAACAAAAACTCCTTGTTTAATGCTACCCAGTTTTGTTTCTAGGCAGTGCCTGAAGCTCTGAATTGGGTTGCCCCTTAACTAACCTGCAGAGTCACTCCTACCAGGGAAGAGAGCACTGGGCAGGCTGGTTCTTGTTTGGCCTTACTGCCACTTCACCTCTGGCCAACCATGAGGGTCTAACCTGAGCAGTTGTGACAGTGCTGTGCACCCAGGCCCTGGTGCTGCCAGCCACAGCAGGCTCTGGCACACGGAGCAGCACGTGCGGGTGGATGGAGTGCCAGGAGACCCTCCGAGCCAAGACATGGCACTGGTGTCTGTGCCGGCGCTCAGCCAGCCAAGACAACACGGCTACTTAGCAGGGAGGAAATTGTAATCAAGTGGCTTTCAGTGCCTACACAGAACATCTGCAGCCCTTGGGCAAACAGTGGCAACATACACTCGAGAAAACATACTGCTCTTGTCACAGTGGATTTCTTTGGCATGGACAAGACCTTAAGGACACATCCACTGACTGTTTCTTATACTCACCCAAAGAAAATTAAGAGCATAACCCTTGCTCAGCAAAAAAAAAGCTTGCTGACATTTTCTAGAACCAATGAGGAAATTCAAGACCTCAGGTGGGAGGATACAAAGGTAGCGTCAGCTCTGCTTTCGCAGAAAACAACAACCAGTAAAGCCTGTTTTGAGAGGGCATATTGATTTTTAAAATTTTCCTGCTTAATCCTACATTTGCTTATTGTTTAGTATCTGTAATCATCAGCCTTCTGATGTCCACTTAAAGGTTGACAACAGCTGTGGGTCTGAAGGTTCCCCAGCTTCCACCAGCTTCACCAAGTTTGCCCTCCCAGTAGCTCACACCACGACCTTCACATCCACATTCAGGACGCACCAGCATACACAGTGGAAGTGTCATACCTGCATATTTTCTCTCATGTCAGTAGCCTCTCGCAGTGGATGCACTGCCATCTTAAAGATGTCATCAATAGTCTTGAGACCAGTGTTCCTCAGCATGGTGTACTCCCTTGCTTTCTTCCCTATCCTCACCGAGAGGCTGCGCTTTTGTGCCTTCCCGCCTCCACTTCGGTTGGTTATGGCAATGTGAACAAAGAGAGTAACATGTTCCATGATATCACCAACAAAAGACCGCAGTGGTATGTGCCTGTATCCGGGCTGTAAGCACTCCAGAGGGATGGTGTACTGTCCTATGAACTCGTCCCCAATGTAGTCATCATCCAAAACAACAAAGCGGATCATGGCCAGCTCTGGCAGATTGATCTGGAACTCAAAGCTTTCATCAAAAATGGGGTTATCACTGTTTTGCTGAACAGTTTTAGTTCTTTGTTCAGTGCAGTCTGCAGGAATCCCATGTATTTCAATGCAGACGTAGGGGTCTATGACGTCCCCTTTTGCACATGCACCTTTGGGCTTTGGAAAATTCTGACCACTGATTATTTTGACATGTAGGACCTGGGGAGAGACCCCCGGCACAATACCCTTGGTATTTGCACTGAAGTAAGACACTTCATCACGCATCACTGAAGGCCTGAGAACGTACCCACACCCCCCGTTCTGTAGAAACCAACCAGTGTGTAGGTCCATCATGGGCCCTGGGGTCTGATAGTTCATTGCCACTATCTGACAACCACAATTCCAAAAATCTTGAGGATTTAAGTTACTTGAGTCTATCCTCATAGCACTGGGGTACACCCTGGACAAAAACTTTTTGTTGTAGTTAACAAAATCTTCAGGGTATTCATTTGCAATCCGACTGGCTTCTGCCTCACTGAAGGAGCACATTTCCCAATAATTTTGAAATTTCATGGATGTCTCAAAGTCTTTGTATCGGACAGATTTGCATAGAGACACCAAGTCGGACAATTCCCTGCAGAGCCAGATCAGCCTCGGTTCCCTAGAGAAGTCCTCTGACAATCTTCGGGAAATTTCAGCCTCTTCATCTTCATCCGTGACCTCTCCTTCTAATATATCCTGGTCGCAGGGCAGTTTCTTGCCCTTCACAATGATCTTCATTTTCAGTTTCTCAGGTGATGGGAGGTAGACTTCTGAGGATAAAGGTGCCTCTGTGTACAGCTTGTTTCCAAAGATTCTTTTCATGTGTTGTACCACTACCTTCTGCTGTTGTACAGAGCAGTGATTCCCCAAGCAGAGAATGAGTGGGTATTCTGAAGCAAAGAAGGCCAATTTGTTTATTACCTCAATAACATTCCGAAAGGCAAGTGGCGACGTCATGTTGTTGCGGTTACAAATAATGGGTTCATTATCTGGGCCATCACAGACATCCAGTTCAATACTCCGACAACTCATCTTTAAAGCTCTGACATAACCATTGATATCAGCTGGCCCTCTGAGCTGGTCTTCTATTAGATAAGTATTGTGGGATGCATTGATATAGTAATGTGATAAAGGCTGTGTCATGTCTTGGACAATTTTTTTGTGCTCTGGGTCAAAAATATCACATTCTGGGGACAACAAGTACTGAGTAAACCCATCGATTGCAAGAAAACCTTTCAACCGCCCTTCTTCTGAAAGCTCATATCTGCGTATAATATCTAGACACATTTCCTCTGTTATGTGGGTCACTCCTTGCTCAGCCTCTAAAAACAGCATGAGGTCATTGGCATCCAGGTATTCTTTGTTTTTGGATATCTGCACGAGTAAGAAATACACTTCGGGTCTTGTGCAAAGTTCACTGAATGCTTCACAAAATTCCTCTTTTGTTACTCGAGTTGTCAGTTTCTCTTTGCTTTTCTGAATTTCCTTAAATTTTAATCTAATCTTTGATTCTTTTAAGGTGGGGTTAAGCTTCTTTATTAGTTCCACAGACGTATCTTCTAACATGATACCATTGCCATCAACATCTGCTGCATCAAATACAGTTTTTAGCCAGGCAAACCGTGGGGTATCATGGCTGCTTTCCATCAAGTCCAGAGGTTGTTTGCTACGAGAAACCAAATACCTTAATCCTGATACCCAAATGTTGGCCACATCAGCTGAATTGGCAACCAAGTCAAGGGACTCATAGTTCTCACCATGAATTACTGACAGTGC
This sequence comes from Serilophus lunatus, assembly GCA_013399895.1. Taxonomy (NCBI): domain Eukaryota; kingdom Metazoa; phylum Chordata; class Aves; order Passeriformes; family Eurylaimidae; genus Serilophus; species Serilophus lunatus. Next base: position 3,135,236 of record VXBA01004775.1, on the reverse strand, counting down.
GCAGTCCTCAGAAATCTGATCTGCAAGTCCGTTATTCCTGAATGTTTCTGTGTTCTTCCCTAATCTGATTTCTTTTATAGCAGAAATATCAAGCTTAGCTTTGTCAAGATCCTTCTTGGAAGGCTCCCAACGCAGAGCCTGCAGGTCAGGATCCAGGGTAAAAAAACGGTTATAAATCCGTGAATTTGGACGAACTTTCTTCAGTTCACACCCAGCCTGCATAAAGCTGATACAGTCACTGGCACTGCTTATTTTCTTCTCTGATGGCATGCTGCTGAAGGACACTGTTTTCTTTCTTCCACATTTTTGGTTTGAAGGATCCTGTGGAATAATCACATTTAAAAAAAAAACAGTAAGTTTTCACTGGTCATTCCATGAGTCATAAATAATAGAAAAGACACATTTATGTAAAGATAATGAATGTTCTTCTGACCCTCAAAACACAACATATTATCCCTTCCCACAATCCAAGTTTCTGAATTTATGCTGAGCTATAAAATATTCTGAGCAACTCGATTGACCGCAGAATTAGAGATAGCAAGTTTTTTGTGAGTGATATTTGCAGCTATCAAACCAACTTCCAGATCTCAGCAACTTGCTACAGCTGTGAGGAGGCAAGTATGTGTGTATCATACACATTTTCAAAGCAGATATTTATGAAAAGAGGGGATTAACACGAAGCTCCAGCACATGGTTAAGGTCTCCATAACAAGAATTTGGAGGATCTCATTGGGATTTAAGAGCTATCATGAATAAAGGAGGAACTTTGGGATAAAAAGGCATGAAGAAAGTGTCTCAGATTGTGTAAAAGACAGAGAAGTCATCTCTGAAGCAGTGCTGGAAGCCTGGGATGGGTCAGCATGCCAGTGGGACACACGTGACAGCTGGTGCTCAGCAGATGAGTGTCCTGCCCCAATTCTGCCTCTTTTCAGCAACGTTGGACACTTCAAACAAAACTAAAGCAAAACAGTCACAAGCCAGACCTCTGAGACACACATCCAGGAGAGTCTGGGTCTTCTTGTTAGTATATTTGAATGTCCTTTGACAAAGGAAGTTCTCTCTAGGCTGAGAAGCCCATCTATGCTGCACGCTCAGTTGCATGGCTTGCATTGGGAGCCACACATATCTCTTTTTTTGAAAAGCATCCTTTCTTTTGTAGCTGTTCTGGTAGCTGTTCTTCTGTAGCTGTTCTGGTAATTTCTATGTACAAGAAAACTGTAGGAAAACGGACAAACAGACAAGAAACTCAAAGCCTTTTTCTTGAGGAAATATATTCTACCTCCTCTTGGGAAAATACTCAGTCAGACATGTGCGACTGTCTTTTCTGTATCAACTACCTACTTGCTGCTGGATGAAAACTGAGCTGCCTGCAAAGCTATCTGTAATTTTAGTTCAGCAACTAAATTTCAATTTTTCCCTGCATATTATCAATTCAAAACATTTCACAATAATTATAAATTGTAAATCATTCTTTTTTTCCCAGCAGGATTTCCATCTACTCCATTAGTATATAAACTATCCACCAGATCTGCCCTAGGGACCAGCTTCCCAATAGCCCCTGGAGACCTGCTTGAAGACACCAAAACCCCCAACTCCCAATACCTTTGCAGTTTGGACTCCCCTTCCCTACCCCAGGAACTGGTTTCCCTCAGCTCCAATTTATCTGCTGTGTCATTCAACCTTCCTCAAGTCATACTCCTCTGCAAATCCCAAATACAACCCCTGCTCTAGCAATGCCCTCCACCCACCAGTTTCCATCTTCTGATGCTCCAAGCCACACATCACAGTTTTGATGCGTGCAAGAACATCTCCACTCTTTGCGTGTCTGTAGAGATACTTCAGCAAATCAGTCAGTATGAATGTTTCTACAAAGTTGCTATTGTCACACACTCACTTCATTCAATAATATCTAAAATACTTAAAAATCCCTAGCCCTGCAAAAAATGGATTTAAAAGTATGCGATCTGCTGGGAACAAAACAAAAACCTCTAAACTTCTTATGGCAAAAATTTCTCATTAAACTAATACATAGACTTCTACAGACAAGAATAATTATTTAGTACTTCTTATGAGAATGGGTCATTAAAAAATAGGAAGAAAGTCAATGCTATTTTTTTAATTACAGTTTTCTGCTAAAATATTCTGTTTCCACATTAACATATGGTGTTTTCACAGCTTTGACCAGGAAAATCTTCAGACATTAGATGCTAATGAATATAAACAAATTCAGCCAACTACCTCACAGGTTCTAAAGGGCTTCTTTTTTATTTTCTCGTGTTTACAACAGGAACAACAGATTTAAGATTGATGATTAATTAGGATTATTTTTCTCATATAGGAGGATGGATTAATGGCCTTGGAATTTAAAGTGATTCATTCTTTGACAGAGGTTCCACAGGGACAGACTTGGAAATCTCATCAGAGCAGCCTGATTTTGCTACAGGTCTGACATTTTGTCTTAACTAGGGAGGTGCAAATTGTTATGTAACTATTTTTTTTCTGCAGAAAATAAAACCCATTTATTTTTAGTTCCAAGGTACTTGTACCTTTAGATCAAAGCAAGTCAGGGAATTAATCAGCTGTTTTTCAGGTAGTAAGGTGGGAAAAAAACCTAATTGACCTCATGCAGAAACAACAAAAGTTGCCTTTTAATATTCAGTCTTAACCTCTCAGGGATTTTGGAGGGAATTAGATTATCCGCTGTGTCCTCTCTCCCTGCTTTTATTTTTATGCATACTTCTTGTTCTGTACTTCGTGGTATGTAAGGAACATCAGAACTGTGCAACAGCAGTTCTTCACCTCAGAGTAGGACACCCCCGTACCTTTCAATCAAATGAATAGAATGCAAGCCTAAGCCACACACTAATTGCCTAAACTTAATGAGATTTAAGTATTATTAACACTGATGGGATTATTTTAACCGATACTAGTTAGACAGTCTCATTTATCTACTGCATAATGCACGCAAACCCTGCAAAGCTGCAACTGCTAACTGAGCTGATTACTGCATCAGCTATTCCCCTCTTGGTCTCTGCAGACCAGGAGCATCTGGAGAGATGCTCAGTCTTTCAAACTGGGAGTTGTTAATTCAGATATAATGTGACAGTTTTCATTCAAAACTATCAAGAAGTTAATTATTCCAGTCTTGCAAGAAACTTAAAAGGTGTTTCTGTGAGCTCAAGTGCTGGCTGTCTTCTCAGCTCGACAACCTAAGCACTTGCCTTTGTTCTACCACATTCACAATGCTTGAACAAGCATCTCCAGACCTTGACACCAGGTTTAGCCAGTCCACAGTCCACCTCCAGATCCAAGGGATCACTGCGGGGACCAGAGAAGTGTTTTATTCAAGAAGTGTCCTCCACACCACTGAATCCCACTCACATCAGTGCGTGGAGAAGACAATTTAAATACCCTGTACCTCCCCACTGATCTTATGCTGAGCTTGGTTCAACAGACTCCAGAGTTCAGTTCCTAATTTTAGTGTAGCTATTGATTTCCTTAAATCTCTACCATAATCCAGTTTTAACACAATGGTCCTCAAAGACAAGAGATTCAGCTAAGAATACCATGCTGCAGTGTCTACAGTGGCTGAACTGCTGCTCTCTTTTACCTTTCACTGGATACTAAGAACAGGAACAAGTACAGTGACCTGGCAAACAAAAAGCTGCCAACATCTTACATGAATGAATATGAAATCTGGACTCTTGTGCTGCTAAAAACATTCACAAATTACCTAATTATCAAAAAACCTCTTCTCAGAGTTCACCCACACAAGGGCACTTGTTCTCCTTCATTAACTAAAGCAATCAGACAAGACAATGAGATGTACCCTGAAACTTGGAGGTGAAAAGTCTATCTTTCTCCAAGATGCTAAATCCATCAAAATTGATTTTGCCACATAGTAACCAACCTAGGACTGCCCTTTACCTCTGTCACTTGTACTGATGGAACCCGATTTATTGTGGCAGTGAAGGATGGAAAAGATAATGTCTGCCAAAAAAAAGAAATCTACATCAGTATGTGAACACAGAACTAAGTTGTAGATTTTCCACCATAGAAGACTTTTTGCACCAGAGATAACCCAGCTCTATACAAAACACTGTTACCGAAAATAAACACAACCCGTTTGCAAGCAATGTGCAAGTGCAAAAAGAAAATCCCCACTTATGTGGGAAAGCTTGTGGTTCCAAGACAAGACACTTCTTTCAAAGTGACTCAAACTACGATTTCCTGCAGGTCTTTGGTCATCCCTTGTAAGGTGACCTAACAGGATGACTCCATCTCCCTCCTGCTCCTGAGCCTGCACAATATCCATTATGTAAAATACCTAAAGACTTCAATCTCAAGACCAAATCAACATTTCAGCATATGCAGAGCTGCTCTGAAATCAGTTAAGAGGAGTCATATCTCTGTGCTGGCCTGACTGCATCTTAACATTTTCTAAATGTTTCTAAAGGAGGGATTCAGAGCTCCAGTCTAAGCACGCTCCCAAAATAGGAGAAGCTCTCCTGTTGAACACATCATCCCCGTCAGAGGGACTGGATGTGTAAACAGTGGGATCAGTAAGCCATCAGCAGTTGTGGGAAAACTCCACCCCATCCACCCTGACCTTTGACTGCTCAAACTTCTGCTGTTTAAATCAAAGAGCTAACAGAAATAAATAAGTGGAATTAAAAAAAAATATGAATAAACATGCTCTCCACCTCATCTCACCCTCTTTGTCAAAAGTACAGGGCATAAATTGCGGATCTGAAGTCAGGAAACAGGGCAGGAATAAGAGCTGGAGAGCAACACTGCATACAAAGGTCAAGCTCATGAATTATTATTTGGTTGAAATCAAGTTACCTGAAGGGCATCTAAAGCATTGACAGTGTTCCAGGATCCTGCTAAGGAGGATAAGAAAGGCAAAAATCATCAACTATCCAAAGACACCAAGAATCCTAAAAGAGCCGCAGGGCTTCTGTGAAAGGATATGAAACTCGGTAATGATGCTGACAGATAAACTTATTAAGCATGATTAAGAGCCATTTCCCCAGAAACAATTCACATTTTCAGTGAGTATCACCATTGCTAAAACAGAAGCTTTATTCTGATCTTTGACATTTCCCGTGAGCCTAGCACTAAGAAATCAATAAAAGACAGCTTAGGCTGTCCTCACAAATAGATCATGATAGACAGTGCATCCTAAAAGCTACCTGCTCTGCAAACTCCAGATAATCCACCTAATTGGGCAATTGATTACCTGTTTTTTTATTGTTTGTTTAAAGAAATGAATTAGCTGCACAGGATAAGTCTTTTTGGGATGCTTCTAGATGTTTCAGTTATACACAGATGGAATTCCAGCCCCTGAAAATCTTAAAGCTTTACAGCACTTGTGGGGGGAAAATGTACCTTTAAACAGTAAGTAAAGAAGTCACTGAGTCACTAATGGCACTCAAAGCCCTCTGTAGCAGGATGACAAATGACGGCATAATTTTTGTAAAACGAAGTAAGCCAGAACACGGAAGACTCATATAAATCATCCAAGAGAACACAGGAAGTCAAAGCACAGCCCAGAGCTGAAACTGGGTCTCATACAGATGAGACTTAGTCCATTTGACCAGAGATGCAAACCAAAGCTCGAACCTGCAGTACCAGCACTCGACTACTACAGGTAGCAATGACCACTGAAAACCAGTATTAATTGTTAGCACACTAAGCCTTCTTCTGTAAATCTCATCCATGTTCTGACCATCCTCAGAGAGCATCCCAGGACTGCCCATTTTGCAGATTTTATCAATTCTCCTCACAGCCTCTGCTATCACAGCAAATTAATGACCTAACTCCTATCCTTTCTTGGCAAGGCCTGGAGGATCTAATATGAGATACCCACTGTGACAACTCACAGTATAAGAAAGAAAAGGCTGGCTACTCAAAATTCAACCAGGCTGAGAACTCATGGCACAAAGCAGCTACCTTTGCACAAGGGCTGAACAACCAAACCAGCTCATCCCTGGTGCAGGCAGCTACAGGGACGCTGCCAGCCACACCCAGGCTAACCACACAGCTCAACAGAGTGCAAGAGCAGATGTTAATGCTGTGGGATCGACCTCGATAGCCTCTTCAAGGAAAACTTCCTACTAATTCAGGGATTTGTGCACATGTGGAATAAAGACTGGATCCAAAATCTAACACACACACTCTCTTAAGCCGAGTTACACATGTAACGGAATAAACAGAAAATTTAAGGCAGATCAAAAATACAGCATGGACACACAGAAGAAATAGCTTCAGAACAGTGTCCAACCATTTTCCAAATACCAAAATAGTCATGCTGGCATGTCTGCAAATCCAGCTCGTTGTCACTAACCAGCAGTCTCACTCGAGCACAAGTTTCACCAAGAAGTCTAAGCACTATTATTACTCACCTCTCATGAGAGAGCAAACGCTAAGGGAACTCAGACACAAGGCAAAGAAAAGTGTCATGCAGAACAGTAATATCTGCATTTACAGTAGGCTTTCCTCAACTCCCCAGGACTACCCAGATGTCAGGTATGTGTAGCAGACTGTCACCAAGACCTATAATAATAACTTTACAGTCAGCTTCTCATCAAAAGAGTCACCCTGCAAAATGGGCACCATGAGGGCAGGAAAACTAAGTGAAGACAATCACTTAACTATCCTGGGATGCTGAATAGTCCCCGCTGGAGAAGTCCAAAAGAAGGCAAGAGTATTTGGCTTGTCTTGTTTCCCCTTTCGCTCCATCACGAAAAATCACTTTCAAGTAATGGAGTGTAAGGCTGGAGAAAGATACAGAAAAATGTCTGGAGCAGATCTTTAAGAAAAAACTCCTGAACCAAAATGATTTGCTGTACAATGAATCCTTTGCTGTGTATTTGCTATTTTGCTTTTCTTTTTTAAGTCACTACCATTACCAAATGTATTTTTTTTACCTTGAGGAAATTTTACCTTTCCTGTTTAAATGAGCATCACATGAAGACTTTATTTCAAAACACTTTTTGGAAATGAAAACCACACAATGCAAGAAGAGTTTATTTTCTGGCATGATACAACACTGAAGTTACCACTACTCTGATTTTTTTATAATTATGGCCATGAAGCCAAAGTCAAGAAGCTTCCAAGAGCACAAGAATATGAATGCTTGTAATGAGGCTACCACTTTACAGCTCCTTCTGGCATCGTTTTTACTGAAGCTTCATTCAGCTGGTTTCCGCAAGGACTGTCCTTAAATACAGGTGTGAGTATCTATCGCTTTATGTTATTAAGCAACATCTACAGTGAGAAATAAATTCCCACACGACACTTCCATATATATGCAAAATGACTCCACTAGACCCCATGGAAGACCCCACCTGATGCAGAAGATTTTTCATGGTTACTCTTCATTCTCCCTGTAGGAAAAAAAGACCCTTCACTTATGAAACTGTAAGTGCCAGATCTACTTCCATTTGAGAGGAGGCTTTTAGTTTGTAAGGGACTGACACAGTCCACTGGATGTTAAATCTCCAACCACTGCCACTCCCGAACGCTCTATTATTTCCAAGTACTTGGGTTGCTCACAGGCTCTAAAGTTTATGAGTCTGCAAGGGCACCTTGGATTGGGATCCAACTTATCCCTTTGCTCTAAGGGAACATTAACCTGAGAAAGACAGAAAGACATTTTCAGTCTTCAAGCAGAAGCAGTAGCAGCAGCAAGCCCTGGGTTAAGAAGATCTTGGCTGCAGCATTCCCAGAAGAACTCCACTGTACAAACTCTCACTCTTTTACAGAATCTCCTTTGATTGAATCTCTGGAAAAATTCAAGTAGTAAATCAGGAGGAAAAGCCAAATGAGTTTAGAAAGACCTGGCTAAGGAAAAACATGCCTCATTGGTACTCCTCTTCATTATACCTCTAAATGCAGCATATCTGTGAATTGGTATTTTTCACAATCAAAATAATGGAAAATCTGAAAAAAGATTTGACTAAGAATAAACATTATTAGCATTAACTATTTTCGCTATTGTGGAAAACAGATCTTGTCAGACTAACCTGATACCTTTGCTTTAGTGATATTAGAAGCGTGGTTAATACATGTAGTAACATCACTGTAATTTACTTAGATTCTGTAACATATTCTGGTTTCTGCAATGCATTTGACTTGGCACTAAATGACATTTTCATTACAAAGATATAACAATAAAAATAAACTCAGAGACATTAAATAGATCAAACACGAGATAAATGATAACTCTCAAATGCCAGAGTAACTGTGAAACACTTATGTATACATGCTTCAAGTGGGATTCTGCAAGGACTCATTCTTAGCCCAGTGCTATTTAGCATTTTTAGAGTAACCTGGAAGAAAGCACAAAACCAATATACATGGAGTCTGGAGATGATACAAAGCCAAGTTTGAACAGCAATGAATAACAAAAAATATGAGACAATGATAAAAAGTCAAGAAATTGCTTGAAAAGCAATACATAAAAAAATAAGTATGTTCCAATAAGGAGCAAAATACGAGGTCATAAATCTAGAAACACAAGGGACAGGCCTTATTTACAGGACTGATGCAGAAGACAATAATTATTTGGGGGAAAAAAAGACAACTTCATCATCACAGATGATCAACACAGAAAATAACAAAAAGATCACATACAAAATAATATATAAAGATATTCTGAGTTGGAAGGGACTCACAAGGACCATAAAATCCAGCTCAATTATTAAGATGATTATATGGAGACCAGTACTGTCAGCTTATCACCTGACACATCCTTTCAACCTGGAAACCAACACATTAAAAAAAAAAGCTGAGACTTAAAAAAAAAAAAAAAAAGGCAAACCCAACAATGGTCACAACCTTCCAAGAATGGCAGCAGAGCCTCTATCACTACAGAGACATTCACCAGCACCTGATTATTTCCAAAAAGATGTCCCATGAGATCACACATAATTTCATTTAAGACTTACATAATGGAGAGCAGGCCAGATTTCGACGGTACCTTTTCGCTTGATTATTTAGGTATTAACCTAAAAATTCAGTCCTGTACTTTTCCAAAGAAAGCCCTTGAATTTGTCTATGCCTTCTGGTCTGGGATCATGGCACTGGAGATTACCAGGCACTGGGGGGCCCAAAATAGGATGACCAATTTAATTTCATTCTGAATCTTACAACAACCCTCCAGAAATAAAGTGTGTAATCCAATAAGCCACATAAATCTCAATAGGCTAATCACATTATTTTAAGCTCTTTTTAATCAACTTAAATTATTTCTTCATTAATCACATTCATGCCGATTCAGATCAACTCCAATGCTTAAATTTAGCAACAAAGTTACAAAAATCAATAAAATAAGGTAATGAAACTGGTTTAATAGGATTTTTTTTAAGTTCCAATTGTTATTCATAATTGAATTATCAAACAGGTTGAGATAAAATACATAATGCCAAATATGAAGTATATGGGCAAGACAGAGCACTGTTTTACCTGGCCTATAATGCACTTGGGGGTGAAATTTTGACTCAAGCATGCTATCTAAAGGCCCCAGCTTTTTGTGAGAGAGAAAAGCAACTTTCAGCATACCTGACACATGCATCAGCTTCTCTGAGGAAACTGTTTATCAGTCTAGGAGAGCCCCCTCGAGTTGTAGGAGTTTGTACAGCTGGTGTGCAGGCTCTCCGTGGGGGTACAGGCACCACCTCCACAGGAACCCACAAGCCAGATCCTTGTGGCAGCCCTGGCACTCCTCAGCTCACCCAGCGTGGGTGGACGTGTGATCCACCTCCCTGCACACGTGGCATGCCTGTCCTATTTGTGCTTTACTAGCCCTTGTCACCAAGCTTCATCACACAACAAGGCTCAAGGAAAACTTCCTGATTGCTCCTCTGTTAAGTGTGTACATAAGGGTAGCATGATGTGTCCGTATGTTTATGCAGACCCAAAAATTCCTGAAGCATTTTACCCTACCTACAATTTCTTGGCTTTGCAGGTATGTGCACAGTGCATACCACATTTTCCCCTTCAGCTGCCTTGGGCTGAAAAGCCAGGGGTAGGGATAGATCACACCTGCTGGTATCTGAGCAGTGGCAAGCCATGCCTGCTAAGGAGTTGGCAGGGCTAAAACCAACATACGAGTGGAACAATGATTCCAGTGGTCTACTTAGCAACTCTGTGACAAATTAAACATCTCCTTTACAAGCAAAACATAGATTTCCCCATTAATACAAAGGAAACAAGTATTCAAGAGACAGCTGTGGTAGCCTCATTAAATCATGTTATGTGACTCTCACACGTAGGCACATTCCAAATTTTTGCTAATGTAGATGCTGAATGTTCGCGCTGCTCATCAAAATAAGGAGCAAATTATGCAGGTTACAAGCACTTTGATAAGCTGCAAACTGCAGCATCATAAAAGTCAAAATTATTTAAAGAACAACTGATTTGCTATGGTGATGTGCTACAATTTTTCATCGCATTTCTTCAAAATTATCAACCTTCAAGGGGAGAGTTCTTTTACTTTCCAGAGCCTATGTCTTAGAGAGATAAAAATCAGTTACTTTTTTTGTTGTTTGTGGTTTTTTTAAACAAATAAAGGAATGCAATTATGTTTTATTTTAGTAATATATATTTGCCAAATAATTATAAATTCTTTTTCTTAGCAGTAATTTACCTGCATGCCTGAATATTACAATCCCTTATGATTCACATAGCACATACATTTTTACAGTTTAAGTACATCACCAACCTGGTTGAGCTGCTTCCATGCAGTTAATATTTAAACATTATGAATTAGTGGTTACAGGGGTATTAAAAAATATCTCAAATCTAACCGCAGTATCGTTATACTATAACTGCAACATAACTTAGTACTTACGTGAAGAAGGTAACACCTGCAATCACCAATAGTTTTGTACATTTGCAACATTTAGAAAATGTTGAGCAAGAAGAAAAACTTTGGATTTGCAATCGGAGAAGTGGGAACCTCCCAGCTTCTAGTTCTGCTGCTGACCCCTTAGGAAACACACTGCCTGCTCTGGATTTGTCTCATTGTTTATGTAAGACTATAAAATGATCACCAGTCTCAGTATCTTCAGAGAAAAGGCAGTTTTCTGCCAGGGTCTCCATCTTTCCCCTTGCCTGGGGGTGATCCCCACAGCAGGAAAGTGGGGGGGGGGGGGG